>WAAB01018384.1:31041-135615 GCA_013389865.1 Piaya cayana | reverse complement strand
CATCATGGTCTGGATGGAACTGAAGAACGTGGTGGGCCACCAGAGCTAGTTTTTAAGATTTCTGAGTTGCCTTTAATTAGTCAGCAACTTACAAAAGCATGTCCCCAAGTGAGGAATGCAAGACTACTTTATAAGCGTGATTGTCTCTTAAATTCAAGTGAGTACATAAGGCATGCAAGAGTAGAAAGGCATTCAGTATAATAGACTGACTGGTAATAGTCTCACTTTCCACAGATACAAAAAGGAAACATCAAATAACTGGTAAAAAATGGGTAGGTTTCAATGGCAACCACTGCAGGTTTTTTGAAATCTAATGGTGTACACTTCAGGTGGTGTATTAAACACACTGAGATCTTCCTTTCTGGCTCACCAACCTTAATATTGAGATTGTGTTCTTCATGCCTTGATCCTGCCTTTGGAACTATGCATGCTCATAATTAATTCTAAAGGGTATTTCATTTTAGGTAGAAGGATTATGTGAACACTGGATGAACTGATCTGTAAAGAGAACAAAGAAAAAAGTTCTCAGTTACAGTGAAAGAACAGTATTTCTGAGTTTTGGAGGTTTGTGGTTTTTTTTTTCAACGTAAGAAGTGAGTGGTAACATAGACTTATTTACTTTGCCTACTTGTACTTACCCATACTTTCAGAAGTCATAACATTCAGACTTAAAATTGCATTTCGCTACAAGACCTGTGTCTGCACTTGTGCCTCATTAGCATTTATATTCTGTAGCTGATGACAAAACTCAGCTGTAGCTGAGTTCCTTTAGGATCATGCTGACCACTTTTTGGGTTTGATACTATATGAATAACCTTCTTAGACTAATACTAATTAACTTTGTACAGTTTCTGCTGTAATTTTCTGAGCCACTTAGGATTGCTCTCAGCCAATTGCATACATGGCAGAAGGTTAATTGTTTGTGAAAGACAAAGAAAAGGACACTTTGGTGACTCCCAGTAGAAATTAAGAAAATAATGAAATCTTTCTTTGGGAATTCATCTACTTCATTTGTGATGCACCGTTTGCAAAAATTCCATGATATTCAGATATATATTTTCAAGAGCAGGGTTTGACAAAAGCAGAATGTACACTTATATAAACTGATGGCATGGATTTCTGTTCAGAAACCAGTTTAGCAACTGATGTGACAATTTAAGCTTGTCTGTTTTGAGAGGAATTATATAATGGATATATATATTAAATGTATGTATTTTTTATGTCAGTTAGAGCATGCTGAATTGTTCAAATTAGCCCACAGAGTGGAGGAAAACTGTACTTATATACATTACTATCAGACAAATAAGGATTGCATAATTATTGTGGCATGAAATATTTATGTGGCACATCATTACTAGAAGAAACACAAATTGCCAAATGTATCCAATAAATGAGAAAAAACCTGCATGTGATGCCATGCAGTAACACAGCTTTTTAGAGCTTATTTAAAGCTGATGTATAATTCAGAATTTGTAGGAACTTTTTTAATTTTTATTTTTTAATGCATTTGTCATATATCATCTGTTTCCTTATGAAGAAACTCATCTACAGAAATGTTGGTTGAAGATTTCTGAAAATAAAAAGAAAATTATTTTTTAAACGGTGGAATAAATCTTTTAAAAGTAAAGAAATATTGTCACCATATCAAGTAATTATTAATTCATCATTCACATAAATTATTTTCCTTCTGCTCAAGTAACAGGTGCTTCTTTGTCCCTTATGCTCCTGTTGGGGCTTATACTTTCTCCTCAGGTTGGTCTTCCATATTTGATCATGTTAGCAAAGCTGAGATAAATCAGTTGTGATGAATTTTATATATGTAAAGATCTCATATATATGGAGATAAGGTAGGTCTTTGCCATCCAGAATTGTAGAAAAAAAATATTTTGGAAAATGGATGGAGTAGAGAAATAAATAACTAGAAAGCTAACATGTGGGAGACCTGGTGCTGCAAGTGAGGTAGAGGTAAAAACTGCTTTTGGTGCTAAAAGTTTTGCTGTTGATTTCATTTTGCATAGCTGAAATTATTGGGAAAGTTAAAACCTGGGCCCTGAGTGGCATTTAGGGTACATTTTTCTTGTACAACTTAGTACTACTTTGCTTTCTTGGTCATCAGTGTATAATCATCCCCTGGGTGAAATATCAGCTTAATTGAATTCAGTGGGTGTTTTCCCATTGTTTTAAAGAAGGCCTAGACTTTTACTTACCTCTTTACTAGTGTTGATGAAGCATGAGAAGCAAATAGTTTTTAACCAAAAGTTCCTCTCGCTGTCTTCACAATAATCATTTCCAGCTGCTGCAGGTTATTTAAATTGGGAGACATGGCATTTCCTCTCACTGGCAGCAGCAGTAGAATCAGCAACACCAACAACCAGCAGAACTTCTGTTGCTTCTAAAGCCTGTTAATAGGTGAGTAACAGTTGAGTGGATATTATTATCCCTGGTGTAAAAATCAAGAAAAGTAAATATAGAACAACGTGTCCTGTTTTTAAAAAAGCTTTTCCCCCCCTAGAACCTATTTGTTTGAAAAGAGAAAATGATTCATTGATAAATTAGTAGCGGTGTAGAGAAGAAGTAAAATCAATGATTTTTACTGAAGATTTGACAAGTAGTTGTGTCATTTCCGTCTGGATGGACATTGACAAGGGAATTAGATTCTGGATAAAGTTTCATTTCAAAAACTGATTTAAGATTATGTGAGAGAATTGAATGGAGAGAATCTTTAGGGTCTAGAATGAGCTGGTTGATTTTGTGGCTGTAAACTACACAAGTACTGGGTTGTAAGTTTTTTATGCCTTCAGCTTTCTTACATTTGTCTTCTCTGCTGAGCTTGATAATTGAAGGATTGATTACTAGACGTTCTGAAAGATGTTTCTCATCATGTGGAAAACAACCCTTTACAAATGTTCTGAATATCACAACAGAATAAATAGAATTCTAACAGAAGAAACTAGGAAATATTAATTTCTTATGGAAACTATATCTACCAACTGATTGGAAATTGATGTTGGAATTTTTTTGCAATTGGGATCTGTGGAATCATGCCACAGAGGACAGTGGTCAAAGGATTGGGGTTTTTTGCCATTGTTGTAGTGGATACATAATTGACAGTGTAAGTTAGGCGTGTAAAAGTACTTTTAATCAGTCAAATATATTTAAAAACACCTTTATAAATAATTTTTATATACTATTTAGATGTAAGATTTATTTTTAATGATACTTATTTTAGTTTATACATTTATATGTTTATAAACTTTTTAAAAATTTTGCTTATATTTTTATTTGTGTACTTGCTGATCGCTTTTGTCTGTATCATTTGCCTAGAACAATTATTACAATGAAATCTTCTGTGAATAGAAAAGTTTATACTTACATAGGGCTTAAACTTAATCACATGTTAAACAAGCATTCAGTCCTTCATGCTTCTGAAGCAACTGTAAAATAGGGAGTTGTTGGTGGTTGGTGTTTTTTGTTTGTTTTTTTGGTTTGGGTATTTTTTTTTTTACAAATAATTAATAATACATTCACTGAGAATGTCAACTATGACTTGTAAATAGACTTGATCTTTCAAAGAATTATTCCTACTGTCTCTTCTATAATTTTCCACATAAAACCAATCAATTTATGCAGGCCACTGAAGAGAGATTAATCAGTTCACTCGGGCTAGAGTCAGAAGCTACTGATGTGTGGTACCATTTAAAAAAAAATCAGAAACAAAAGCAAATGGGAGATTTTATTTTCAAGTTAAAGGTATTTCAAGCAATGTTCTTTGTGCACTTTGTCTGAATCATTTTATACTGCAGACCGCATTTTCCTTGTATAAAAGTAGAAACTGCTTATCTCAGTGGTGAGGAAAATCTGTGCCTCTAATACAAATGAGGAAGTAAACTGACTTCTGAAGAATGCTTCTCTCTGCTTGTAGTGAAGCTGAATTCTTGGAAGAATACTGTCAGTCACTCCAGGCTTGTGAAGTGTGGTGTTCTAAAACCCTTTGTTCCCCTTTATTTACAGTGCAGATGGTGCAAAAGTTTAATCTAAACAGAATGTATAGTTAGAATAGTCTAGACAGCCTGTGATCAAGAGATCACAAATGGGAACAATTTGGTTTTGCAAACTTTTAATCTGATTACACGGATAATGATTTGAAAATCAACCTGGCAATTTTGCATGATTAGAAAAGTGATATTCATGTTGATTTCTTATCATGGGTCCAAATGGAGAGAGGTTTCTACTATAAATTGCATATAATTTATCTTGTATGTGACTCAATGCATCTTGGTTTCAGTCTCTTAACAGTCTCAGCTACTCTATGCATGTAGCTGTTCTGCTGTTCTGACAGGCAAAGACAGATCAAAATTGTGTACTAACCACTTTTGTGCGCTATTGAGTCTATATATATAGCTTAGGAAAATGAACCCAGAGAATTTTAATTTTTAAAGGTTTTTGGATTACAGCTATCTGATGTTTATGCAAAAATAGATTCTTAGAGAGCACTTACCTTTATATTGAAACAAAACCTCATATTTATGTTACTCAATTGAGTGTAAAAACCTTGATTTTCATTGAGCAAAAGAGTAAATTGGAAAGGGGATGATTAGAGTGTTCCTTCATGTTGTAAACTCTAAGTCTGAAGAAGTATGTTGTCCAGTTACAGTTTTGTACCATGAGGGTTTATTTTCCTGCTAGTTCTAATAAAAGGTCGTGTGGATTGACCTTAAAAGTGGTGAGGGCTAAAGCTTAGGGCAAGACCTAAGAAATTGAAGGAGCAGTTTGAATTATGTTCTAACACAGCAGAGATTTTTTCAGTGCTAGAACATTTTGGTAGCGGAATCATTTGAGGGCAAAAAGAATTGACTGCTCACTGTTCAGCAGACTCTGATCAAAGAAAGTGAAAGCTGAATGAGATGTCTCAGTAGTCCAGAATAAAGAAATCATAACTCTTAGTAATATTTCTCATTTTAACTTTGTCTGTGGCATAGGTGGCAGGTCCTTGAGTGTCCAAGAAGTTGCTTTATAATTTCTCAACCATTGCAAACTGGAGCATATGATCTGCAAGTCCCATCCTGTCTGTGAGGATTATACTTCCCATATATTGCCCATCTTTCTAGCCACTTAAAAGGCACAATTGGAATTATTTCAGTATGCAAGTGAAAGGCAAAATTTCTCTGTATCATTTCCTTGCTAATTCTTGGGCAAGGGCAGATACAAACCAACTTGTATGGCTGTACTACTCATATGTGTTTAAAATTTCCTTGGAATTTTGTTCATACTTGTTAGTTGTTTCCTGGAATATGGAAATGACTGCCTAGTTGTTAGGTAGGTTTTTATTTATTACTCCTTATTTTGGTCCATCAACTACTTTAAAAAGGGGGGTGAATGGTGACTAAGAAAATTGAACAGCTTATTATTACTTTTAAATTAGTTATGCAGGAATCTGTCTCTATACTGGGAGAAAAAAGAAGACTGAAAGGAGCTGATAAACATTCTTAGACCTAAATTAATGAGATTATTTCAACAGGAAAAATCCAGTCTCTCTTTCCTTGAACTATAAGTCTAGAACATAATTACATAGCTTTAGGCTGCCTATGTTGAGTTGAGAATCAAGTGAAAAGCCCTTTTTTTCATCTTCTGAAAAACGATAATTTTACAGTTGTTGGAATCCATCTTTTTCAAAGATATAATGACATGTTTTCCTCTATCTATCCTTATAACATTAAATCTTTTATATGAATTGGTTGACAGTTTTTGAGGGATAACCTTTTCAATATCATAAAATAAATGAAAGCGGTGAAGGATTTAGATTCAAAATGCTTTACCAGTGCACTAATAATTTGATGAACACTATCATTTTTCTAAAATGGCATTAGATTAAATCTTTTTCATCCTGCATATTCTTTTGAAGAGTCTCACCTTTAAAAGCTGATGACACAAACCAGCTTGAAAATGTGATTGTGGTATTTGAAATGCCTTGTCTCTGGAGCCAGTTATTTATGATGCATGATGAATATTTTGTATGTTTCTTTACAGGACTCATTATCTTAGTAGTATTATTTTAGAAACTAAATTTTCAAGGAAGGGCATAATATAATTCCCTCTCCATAGTAAGATCTTGTCTTCGGTAACTTAGCACATTTTTCTCTAGGCATTCATGTCAGCAGCGCACGACCATGATGTGAAAGGAAATTGCTTCCAACGCCTCTAAAATTGCTTGCTTGGCTTGAATTAATCTTAATCGAATTTCTGTCCGAGATGTTTAAAAACCGTACAGAATCTCATCCTTTGAGCACAGCTCTGCTAATTTGATTCTACATTCCAAAGTGACGCCAAATTTTGAGGCCCTGCAAGGCTGCTGTTGCTGATAATGTTTCTATGCGGGTGGCATGAACCACGCTGTTCATTAATGTGACATACCTTTATAATGAATGTCCTCATGTAACAGTAAGGGATGCAAGTTCATTGTTCTCCTATTTAACTATGTTGCTTCCTTGTCTAAAGGACCAAATGTGCTTTCAGTCTTCAGGAAGAAAAACTAAGAAAAATACAATGTATTTATCTTCAGTTATTTAAATTTGGAAGAAAGACAAATTCCTAATCTTATAAAATTGATTAGTTTTTCATTAAGATAATCCAAAACCTAGATATTTGCCACAAGAGGAAACTCCAGAAAGTGCATAAGGATCTGTGTGTTATCAACATATGACTTAGAAATTACTTTGAGTTTGTAACACTTCAGATAAATTTCAGATACTTCATACATTGAGTTATTTCTAAATGTGGAATCAGATCCAAGTTTCTAGTTACTGAATTGTGTGTAATTAATGCTTTTAGATATTTCTAAACAATGTCATTTAATTGTATAACATTTATTCTAACTTGATACCCAAAGTGTTCCTGAAAGTACTTTTAAAAAAACTCAATAACGCTATTCCTACAGAAGTTATTAATACCAAGTTGATAAGTGAGCTCAAAATATTGGAAGTTCCTTTTTAAAATAAATATCAGACATGGTTGAAAATAATAATTAGTCTCATTATTTTTCTCAAAATATCAATGAAATAGTATTGTCTTAAAATAAGAGTAGCTTAAGTGTGCTGTCTAGTAATTAAGCATAGGGAATCATTCATAAACAGTTTCCATATGAACAAATGAGGTACAAGGTCTCAGTCTGGAGTTTCTATTTCCTATACTGATTGCTCATTCAAAGAGCAGAGGATATTCTGTAGTGTACATTCTCTAAAATGGATTTGACTTGATTTAATATCTAATATGGAACAAAGCTGACAGCAATAAACAATGTATTTTCCTTGACTCTGTCTTACATTTTGTCACCTATGGTATATCCCATCATAGATTATTGGGGTATAATGTAAGCATCCATGTGTAGCCAGAAAAAAGTCAGACATGCAGTTGTTACAAAAACAATTTTATTCTTTATTCTGATACTTACCTAGGTCTTTGAAGATATATATGAAGATATAGAATTCATGGACTTTGCAGCTTTTTGGATAGAATTATTCTTTACTACATATTTATTATCAGGAAAAATAGATAATTATTTTAGAGATTTATTTTTTTTACCTAAATGTCAGACCTGCATGTAACGTTTTTCCTCAATGCACTTGTATGATTTTTATAGGTGTACTTACAAATAATTAATATTTTCATTCAGATAGTTACAGGGAGAACAGGCTTTAAATGATGTAGCCATATTGCACACACATCCATATACATATATGTATGTTAAAATCATGTAAAAAACCTATACTATTTAAAGGCAGACTTATGCTCTCTCTCACTGTAATCTAGGAAAGGCTGCACTGATTATAACAGCAGTATAGGGGTGATGGTTTCTGAAGTTAACACTAACAGTTAACTCTTCCCATTTTCTTCAGTAGGCTGGGTTTTTTTCCCTGATGCAACCAGTGTCCCCCAACTAATTTATACTGTATCCTGTTCTTCACCACATCATTGCAATGACAATGCGGTTTCTTTCCCCCCCCCCTTTTTTAAAGTGCTTTACAGGGATTTCCTTAATTTTGGCATGTGCAATTTTTTTGTGGTTGTTATCACTTGTTCAGTATGCTACTAAGCTGAGAGTTCCTCTGAGTGTTTGAGGAAAATGCTGATGATGTTTTATGAGTTTTATTACTTTTAATGTAATCTGTTCTACACAATTTGTTTTTAAACTTTATTTGTGTTGACCCTGTAAAGATAGATTTGACTGTAGTCCTGTCTGGTAGTTTTTTTCAGTAAGGTGTTTACTCTGTAGTCTATGTTGGTTTCACTAACCTGCTTTGACCCCAGCATCTGCAGAGAATGAATTGAGAAAACTCCGCTTAGTTTATTATACTTTCTTCTCAGACTAGAGAAGGTGTTTTTAAGCTCTATGAAATGATGTTTTGAAGAGGTGACCTTTGAGGGCTGGAAAGAGAAAGGTCAGGAAAATGGGTATGGTGTGTATTTTTTCCCTTCTCTTTATCCATAGAACAGCAGGGAATTTGCACTGGTATGTGCATTATCATGGTACTAAGTCCTGAAAGAATTGTTTTTGTACTTAAAAACCCTATTAAAAGAATTTGAAGAAGGCGATGGTGGCTGTTGGCTGTGTTTCCTTGCCTTTCCTATGAATTACAGGTCATTACAGTGTGGGTCTCAAAAGAGCTGCAGCTTTTTCAAGGTGGAACCACTAAAACAATTTTTGAAAAAAAATACTCATTTTCTGTTCCTCTGTGGGTCTTACCAGACTGGGAAATGTTCCAAGTCTGTTCAGCATCCTGAAGGACAAATGTTATCTATGAGAGCAAAGTGGTGTTATTTTGTTTTGAATTGAAATACTGCAATTGTTTACATAGATGATCTTGTTATCCTTTATGAACTACTTACTGGAACACTACAGTCTGAAGTTGAAGAAACCTCAATTATAGAAGAAGCTGAATATAAATACCCTTAAATTTCTTGTGCAATAAACCTCTCTGATGAAGGATCTGCAAAGAGAACAAGTGCATCATATGCCACAGTATCAAAATGAGCCAAGTATTTGTACAAGTTATCATTCACCACATCATCTGAGCTGAGCGCAGGGAGGTGACTAAAATTTGTTTATGACTACATTTGAAATCACTGCTAAATCATTCTTGTGAATATAGCTTTGGGCTTTTCAATACACAAATTGGCCAAATATATTTCCCTATTCGTAATTCTCTCCTAGGTTTGGCAGCAGTGACAAAGTAACTTCAAACATTGGCTAACATAGGAGGTGTCTCTCTAAGACAGAAAGTAAATTTACAACATAACCTAATAAAACTGAGAAAAAAGGAGCATGTTGTAGCTCTCCATTTCACACTGGTCCACTCCTGCAGAAGTGCAAATGGACAGAAGTGCTTTTTGAGCTAAATATTTTCAGGAGCGGCTCCATATTCTGTGGCCTAGTACAGGCTGGTAAAAGCATCTCCTTATCTGGCTAAATTAAAATATAGAGTGGGTTTTTTCTTAGGGAACACTTATTTTTTTCTTTTCAGTACGTTTATACAATCCTGAAAAGCTTCTGTGGTTTGAAGAATATATTTGAATGAGAAACTCTGGCTCTGTCAAAACTTCCTGAAGAACACTTGCCTACATCATTAGAGTAATTCGAGAGTTTCTAATCCCACAGGCCAAAATGACCTCATTCTTTAGCTTATTTTTAAATAGGAAGGACTCATGTTGTTTCAATTTTACAGATATCTCTGAATGCCAAAATGTGGTGGATGGTTCCAGAAACAGACTATGAAATAAGTCTTGTCTTAGAATCACAGTTTCAGTGCTGGTTACATTTGCTCAGTGTAGTGTGGGTTACGGGCTTGTTTAGCCTCTTCTCTGAAGGATGCCAAGTTCCATTTTTAAGACTGTCTTCTTGTGGTACATGTAGATGTAGCAGTTCTTTAAACCTACGTGAGTGCATTCAGGAGCAGGAGGTGAAAGACTGTTCTCTGCAAAATTCCAAGCTGTGAACCATCTTGAGCTATTTAGTGCTTTGGCTGCATGTGTTTCTCAAATAGCAGCTGTTGTGATCTCCTTCAAAGCATGGTGGGCCAGAAGAGACCATCCATTTTAAGTCAGCAGTTGTGTTTTATTGCACTTCTATTTGCATGATCTTGGTATTCTACTTGCATTCTTCGCTCTGCAACTCCTATAGCATCATCTTGGGAGTGAAAAGAGCAAATTTGGTTACTCCTGCTCTGTGCAGGCAATTAGAAGCTGTGATGAGAAGTTAGTACTTCGTCCAAATTAATTTGAAATATTTAAATAAACATTTGCAATGTTTGAAGATTTGAGTAGTATTGGGCATTGTTCTCAACAGAGGGGGGGAAAAAAACTTCCTTTAACCGGTTACTAATCTCTTTAAAGTTGCAGTCTTTTCCTTTTTTTTTTTAAGCAAAAATGTAATATAATATTATGAAAACCACTTTGGACTGCACACCGCTGAAGAATTGGTGCAGTAAAGTTCATCCTGGTTATTGGATTTTTACTGCTTGCTATAGGAAATTAGAAGAAAAATGTGTGAATTACAAACTTTTGATTCACATTTCGAGTTTCTGAAGTTTTTGCTCAGACCTACCTATTTTGCAAAATCCCACAAGTACTATCCACATGACTAACATAATGTAATTTTCCTTATTATGGAAATGTAAAGTAATCATCAGCTCACAAACATCAGTGTTGCTCAGAAAGTTCATTGCAAGGTAAATACTAAAAGTTCTTTTTTACTTTAAAGCCTAAAGCAATTTTATACTGGGTTTTTTTCATTACTATACATACTTCATATTGGTTATTTTTAGTTTAAAGTATCTGCTTGCCTGCTTACAGTTCTTTTCTCTCCAGTCTTTGCATGTATATATATTTTTTCATGTACTCAGCAGGTGCCCTACATTCATTGCTAGTTTCTAAGAATGATGGGAACTTTTAAGTCAAGTTCCACTTTAACTCGGGTGACCTTGCCTTGTCTCCCTCACTTACCCTCAGATTCTTGTGTACATTCTGCAGCTTGATCACCAAAAGTTCGGTTGAACCAGTGCTTTCTTATTTGATATTTCTTACAGTCTATATTTTTGAAATTAAAATGACTGCAATTGGGAAATACCATAGGCTATAAATGCTGAGAAGAAAAAATGATATATCACAGGTATTCATACTTCAGTGAAGTCACTATTAATGGAGCCCACATTAATGTCTAAAATTCCTCATAATGTCTTGCGAGCAGAATACATGAAGATTATCAGTTTAATTTAAGTTTTGATTCTTTTGCAAGAAGGGAAACTGTGTTTGTGATTCACATGGCAAAAACTTTTTGTTGGCATTCCAGCTTGCTTGATCTAAGCAAAACCAGAATGGCTTTAAGAAAATTTGGTAATAATAGCTTAAGGAGAATTAACAAGGGATATGAAGGAAAGCTTATTCTTATATCTCAATACGAATAACAAATATTTAACCTTAAAAATCTGTTATGACGGCACCAAAAATCCTGCATGAATTATAGTTATTATTGAAGATGGATGCTTGGATAGATTGAAAGCTGTAGCTTTCTACAAATCACAAGGTACTTAATCAGAAGACCTTTTAACTCGGAGACAAATATAGGCATCCAAAAAGAGTAATTCATCCTACCTATTTAAGACACCTGATTTCAGATGAAATGCATCTAGAGACGCCTATATCTTACACTGACTATAAAGGGAGTCCAGTAACTTACTTAAACAATATGCCTACCTTTTGATACAGCTAACTGTAAATACATTAACTATATACAGCTATGGAAAGATGCATGATTAGTTTGTCATTATTAATAAGCCTTTGTAAGACCTTAAAAGCTGAGAAAATACAACTGGCAATGTAATGCTAATGGTCAAACTGCTAGTGTAATTTTGGTAAAACCACGTGCATTTAAGGTCACTTCTTCCTTTAATTCATATTGGAAATTTGCTTTTCTCTGATTATGACCAAAAGTATTGTTGCCATGGCAGCAAGCTTCTGCTCTTGAAGAACAGAAAGGGCAACGGAACACATGCAAAAATAAGCATAAACTTTTTGGGTAGGAAGAGGGTATAAACAGAAAAGACTTTACAGAAAGTACATTTATGGATGAATTTGCCATGTTTAATTTACCTTATGCCAAAGACAACTGTAATAGCATTGAGAATCTGAATTTTCAGCTGGGCTGGATCAAGGACCAGACAGGACAATCTTGATTTCTTGTACAGAAGACGGTGTACAATACACATCTCACTTATGTCCTGAAAAGAAGACATAGCACAGGTCAGAATTAGATCAGCACAGTGGAATAAATATTAAAATTCAACTACATTCCTTGCTATTATATGGCTTGTCCCTAGTATTAGTGCGCCTCTACTATGGTCTCTTTTTCTTATCATCTACCTCTTGCACTAGATTACAGATACAGAGGCTTAAGTGGCTGAGCATTTGATAAGTATTATGGAAAGGACAAGGGAAAATAGAGGATCTTCTTGATATAGAACAGATAGCAGGCAAAGACTAAAGGTTCTACGATGCTGTTTCCAGTCATCACGTTTTGCTTAAAACCTTGCAAGGCTTCCCAGTAACGAGTAATCACTCTGTTCTCCAGGAATGGAATTATTGTTTTCCTCCTTTGCCCAAGGTAGCATGGGATGCCTTGAATTGGTGTGGATCAGTGCGTATGTTGAGGCTGAACTGAATTAGATGCCACTTGAGAGAATAGCAAGTCACTCCCTTTCTCTGAGAAGCCTGGCATTTTAGAATATGTTTGTGTTGTGAAAACTATCTATGTGTCCTTTGTAATCAACTTAAAACTCTCATTGAGGTTTCCTAAAACATGAAGAAACCATACAGTATGTATAGTTGGGTATTGAAGAAGTGTAAGCAGCTCAGTTTTCCCTCAAGTCTTTTAATTAGATTCTTGATTATATCACCCTATAGGACTCCCTATGTGGTGTGGATGCTACTATATAAGTGGAACATCATCACAAGGTTTGTAAGTTCAGGCTTATGCCTTCTTAACTGACAAATGGACTTTTGGTGCATCAATACCATTTTCTCTTCCTATGCCGTCTTCCACAGGCTGCTTGATATTGTAGTTTTGAGACCAGCTTTTAAAAAATCCTTTTCTTAATTTCATGGTCTGCTTCTCATAGTGTAAAGCTTTGGCAATCGCTGTCCCGTTATTAAAGGATGTTTCTCAGTTTCTTATTGTGGGTAAAAAGCATTTATTTTGGTTGAAAGTAATGAATAGATGACGCTTTCTGGGAGACTTGTGAATATAAGCATCCTTCAATGATTAGTATGATTTCATTATCTCTATATTTATTTTTAGATTGTCTGCAAAGTACCAAGCAGCTACCTCAGAAACCTAGTTGTTTTCTTGTTTGCATGTGTAGGTATTCTTCATTTTGGCAAACTACAACTCCATTTAGTCTCTTTGATCTACGTTTTTGAAAATCTTCATTTTCTCAGAAATAAATTAATTTCCCAGACTTGCATGAATTTAATCATTTCTCCCAAAATTTCAATGTGTTCCCTAGGCTGCTTCTCATAAACTAGTGCTTCAGAAATGTTGCCAGGATTTAATTTTAAAGATCTAGCAAATACTAAATCTAACAATTGGCAAGGGGGTTTTGATTGTATTTGAACAGAACATATTTTCTAAAATGAAATGAGATGTCAGTTGTTTACAGTATCAATTTACAACAAATGTATTGTTTCAGTCAGAATGAGTTCAGGATTTGGGCTTTTTAAAATTTTTATGTTTGTTCCTGTTGGGGGCTTTTATGATGTGGTGGTGGGTTTTGGAGGTGGAGTTCAGGTTTTGTCTGTTTGTTTGTTTGTTTGTTTTTAAATTTAGTGATGTTTACTTTCCAATAGATGGTGACTGAATTCTGACAGTAAGAATGAGAGGAGAACCAAGGCGACCTAAACAAAACCTTATTGGTATCTTTGCAGGTATTCTCCTAGCATTTTTGAGGGCAATTGTACTTCCCAGTCATGTTCATTTGTAATTGTAAATGAAAGCATAGCTTGTAATTGTAAATGAAAGCATAGCTCATCATTTTCCAGTCTGTAGTTGTGGGCAATTAATATGTGGGAACGGGAAGATGATGTAGATGAATGTCGTGGCTAAAGAGTATTTCACAATCTACTTCTGCTACTTTATCACCTTATGGTTCTTTTTTTTAAATGTAATTTAAAAAATCCTATGATTTTTCAGACACAACAAACTTTATCTTGTGAAATTTATTCTACTCAGCAGGAATCTTTGCAAGTTCTCTCCAGCTGAAGCAATAGATTAAGGTACATTTGTGCAGCTCCATAAACTGCCTTCTCACCATCGTGTGATTTAGTTAATAACATTTGTTTTTCCAACTATTCAGGCTAGCATTCATTTAGAAAGAATGAGAGAAATTATGTAATTAACTGTGTATAAATTTAAGAACAACAACAAAAAAATCTTTGTCTTAGGGGAGCTATGTTTCCCCTGAAGTGCATCTGAAACTTAGGCAGATGGAAACACCAGCCTTTCATACAGTAGTTCTCAGAGAAATGTACAGGTAGTAATTTTACTTATGTAATGAAACCTGTCATTTTCTATATTGGTGCCAAGCAGAAATCAGAATGACTAAATGACACTTAAGTTGAGTTTCATAAAATAAGGAAATGAAGACTAAATAGCAGAAACATGCTCAATAACAGAAAATGGAAGGGTATAATGCAGAACATACCTTTGAGAAGGTGCTGTATGAAGTGTTTCAAGCAGAGTAGTACCTCTTTTTTTTTTTTTTTTTTTATTTTAACCTTGTAGCCTTTGATACTCTTAGTTTACTTCCTGAGGGATAGTAGAGTATTAAATTTGAATTCAATTTCAACTTGACTGGAAAGGAACTAGAATATCTAATAATAAAGTAGTGTTGGTGTGCTCCCAGTTGATTTTAGTAAGGCATCTTTTCAGTTAGCTGCCCAAAATTGAATAGCAGTAACACATGGGACAAAAGCTGGGTCGCAAGGAGAACTTCCCTGGTCATTCTTTACTTGCAATGTTTCACACTGCCCAACTGTTTGTATTGATTCGTTTCCTCCTGTATATACAGTTTAGGGGCCAGGAAATAGTTATGTAAAAATTTGTGCCAGGTCATACGTATCAAAAAACATTTTGACCATAAGTATCATTTGCATGTCTACTATCATCTAAAAACTTTTTTTTAAAAAAGGCAGGATAATATTATTCTTGGCTAAAACTATTCAACCTGAAATAACTTTACATTGCTTATGAGTATTACCAAAATCATGATAAAAATAGGCTAAATAACATAAGCACTATTAGGAATTCAAATGGTTTATTTTTCATCTGTTAGAAGCATAAAGTGTGTTCTGAAGCTATTCTTTGGTATCTTTTAAAGCTTCACTTCAGAAATAACACAAGATTTTATGCTGAAAACCTGAACTATAGCTCTAACAATCTTGTTGTCAACAATGTAGAGAATATAACAATTCTCTCTTGTGATTTTCCACTTTACAGTGCTGCAAAACCTGACAATATTGGTTTCCAGTTCAGAGCCAAGGTCTGCAGAGTGTGCCTGAATCTCTGTGAGGTTATGTCAGTTCACAGGCCCCTTAAATCTGCTATAGCAAATTGTACTATACTCAAGGGCAAAAATCACACTTACAGATTCATTTAAGAATTAGGTGCTTAAATACATTATCAATGCATAAATAAATAATGATTTTTTTAAAAAAAAACCCACAAGCTTGTGTTTTATCTGTCAATTTCTTTGGTGGTTACTTGCTTACTTCACATATCGGAAATATTCCTGCCTTTTTGTGAGTCTGCCTAATTGGGAATTTTCACTGAACTGAAATAAATGCTACATGTATAGTTACTAGACATAGCAAGGATGTTAGTTTTGTTGTATGCAAACTCCTGCATGTCACTGGGCTACTTCAAAGAAATTCAGAGAATTGCATAAGAAAGTAATCATGGATATGCCTAACATCAATACATATGGGAAATAACCTATAAATGGGGAAAGGATTTGGAGAGGGGGAAAGGGAAGATAGGGCACACTTAATTATTTAAGAATTTTAAAAGCACTGCATTTATCTGATATATTGTGCAACTTGATCCTTCTGGTGTATGGACTCTTAGATTTCTAGGGGTTTGCTTGAGATCCAAATAATTCCCATGTCATGACAAATTTCTACTTTTTTTTTTTTAATTAGGAAACACCTCTCACTTAGACTTGTTAAGATAATGCTTGAATGCTGACAATAATGCTTTGCATTGATTATTGTTTCCATCAGTAGAATTCAGTAAACTAAGTAAGCTTTCACTATTTATTTAATTATTTAAAGATAGCTATTAGAGTACTCTAGAAAAATAGCAGTAGCTTGGTAGAGAAGTTGGTATCTGGTTTTCCAGTTTTTCTACTCATGGTTGCATTACTTAGTTCTGAGGTTACCAAAAGTTTCTTTCCTGTTCTGTCATATCAAAGTGGGTTTTGTGGTGTGTGTGGTTTTATTTTTTTGAATAGGGTCTTCCCTCTTTAGCAAAGACTCTCCTGTCCTTCCTTTTATTTGGTCTGAAGAAAGGCTGCTTGACTGGAAATCAGTTTTGATGAAGGTGCAAGAGCCTTATGTAGCTAAAAGCAATATGTAACTAATCAAATTTCCCAATTAAGCTGTGTCCAGATGTTATATTTCTAGCTGTTTTACTATTTAGTTCAATGTTTCTATTAAAAATATGCTTGGATAAAGCTTTTTTTTTTAAACATCCAGTGAATGTTTACCTAAAGCAAGGTAACCATAGAAGTAGTGTCCTATTGAAAAACTGAAGAAGCTGTTGCTTAAACATTAAATTATGACAAACTGTTCCTCAAAGTGCAGCTGGACCGTTTGAGTATGGGTTCTATTTTGTCCTTTTATTCCTTGTTTACATCATCATTGAGCTATTACATGTTTGTTGAATGTGAAGATTATTCCCTCTTTCTCAGGATAAATGAAATGAGCAAAGGTACTTCAAAAGCAAATTCCCAGAAGGATTTTCTGAAAACCGTAAAGAGTTAGCATATAAAAGTTCATGCAAAAGTTTTCATTTCCTGTTGAACATCCTTATTTCATCTTTTGCTTTTCTTTCTTAGCTAGCAAGAACCTATTCATCATCATAGACAAAGAGCGACATTTTTCCAAATACTTTGTGTAACTGGAGAGAAATTCCCTTTTTGCTTTATTGAATATGTCATAGAGGATTTGTCCTTTATTCTGAAGCATTTTAAATGCTATTTTTCTCTTTCTCAAAGTGCTGCTACATGGTTCACCGATGCCAGAAATCTGTGTGTGGGTAGACCAGGTTTCTTCAAGTGCAATGGCTGAATGTATTCCTGAGATTCCCTTCGTGCTTTGACTTTAAGTAGTCACCTGAATATTCCTGTGTATTTTGTGAATATTTTTAGGTAGTATTAATAATATGTTTTATTACAATCTGTGCACTACCACATATTTAAAGACACTTTAGATCTGCAGAATGTTAACTACTATGATATTAGGGGAAAATTTTGAAATTATTTTTTATTTGTATTGCACGAGTACTCAATAATTATTTCACTATGCCTTAAATAAAAATCTCATCCGAGGTTTGTTTCACATTTCGTGCTTAATTAGAAAATCTACAATCCTGTTGCAGAATAATTCTATTTCCTATTTCGCTTTGACTGTCTCCAGATACTGATTGCCCAGTTACTCTAACTGAAGCAAACAATTTATTTATAAACATAATAAATCTGTTAAAATAATTTTGTCTCTATTAAGTATTCTTTTATCATCATTTATATGATTGATTTTGGTATGGCATAACATCTGTTCAGCAAATACCAGCAATAGGATTGAACAGCCTTCAGGCACAGATTGTTTGGATAATCACTTTTAATGTTTACATTATGACTTACATACTATGGTTTTGCTCCCTCAATGAAAGTTTTTTGGGGTTTGGGTGTTTTTTTAACAGAGGGACAAAAAAGAATGAATAGAAATTACTGTGCATTTATTTACTACCCTTGTTTCAAAAATACATTACAGAGAGTAAATGTTAAAGTGAGTATTCACACTGTCTAACTTCAGCCATTTAACTGTAATATCTGTGCTAAGAACTGCTCTGAATATTGTCAAATAATATGGGGAAGCAGAAGGTTTTCTAACTGTATTCTGGGCTTTTTATTGAACTAATTAATGCTAATAATAAGCACAGAAGACGAGAAAATACAGAGCTTGTACAAAGACCTTGAAGGGAAATGTTGAGTAAATTACCAATATATGAACATTTTTAGTAAATTTAACAAGCTGGATCAAAGCCTTTGTCCATAGTATATAAAGCACTCAAGATGTTTTGGGTTGTTTATAAGCTTTTCTGGCCTCTTCCGCATTAGAAATTGATAGCCTTTTAACAAGACTTTACTCAATCTCAACAATCCTTTTAACACTTCTAATAGAAGCAGTTAACTAAATAAATATTTACCTGTAATTTGGATACAAAATGTAATTACTTCTAGCTGATTTTATAATGCTGTCATTGACTGACATGGCACTGCATTTTCAATAAGTATAGCTGATCAGTGTTTCAAACTTACATTCTTTTTGATAATATGTACAGGTCTTCTTGCAAACTGGCCCCATTTTTATTGGTTAATACTGATTACAGTCTTGGTCATCTTTTGAACTGCCATCAAACGTTCTTAGATGTGTTATTTTCTTCAGTAAGTCTAGTTTGGGTCTTGATTAGGTCTAGTGTTGTTTCAATAAACTCTGGGTGAGATCCAAATCTGAGGTGGGCTAGCTGTTAAAAGATTCTCCTGAAAGGCAAAAGATGTGCAGGAATTTTAAAGAAAACAAACCAAAAAATTAATGAAAAGGTCAGAAATGTGAATGAATTTTGCTATATGTGTCAATAATGTTTTGATGGGAAAGCTCATGGGGTAGATATCAGTCAAGAACACAGAGCAGCTGCTAGAACAGTTCATGTGACATGCATCTGGCCACATTCCCACCCCCTGGCCTTTCAGATGAGGACAGGAATTAGGAATTTCCTTGACCAAGGAAAGTGGATTGTACTTAGTGCGATCATTAAATGTGATTCTGGGAAGGGTCATGCATGTTGTATTTGTGTGAGTAGTAGGTGTGGTGGTTGGAGGGAAGGGGTGTAGTGTGTGGCCCTTGAGTTCTAGCTGAAAAAGCAGTGATCTGCAATGGCTGGAAAATAGGAAACCAGTATAATAAAGATATTAACACTCTTGATGTAATTTCTTTTGGCAATTTAAAGGCTTAATACCTGAATTTACAAGGCAGTCCTGCAAGCTCTTCATTCTCTTGTAGAAGAGACACATCACTGAAACATGTTATCCAATTTTTGCACTTAACTTTTTATGTGATTCCATCAGTGCCATTAAGCAATCACCCTGCAATTTGACCGCTATGGTACTGTCTAGTTCATCTGGAGCATGTACTGCACCATCTTTACAAAGGCTACACATCTCTGGTTATAAAGATATTAAGACAGTATTATGATACTGAACTGAGATTAAATTATTCAGATCTCATTGTGGTAATACACTGAGTTTTTCAATACCTAGAAAATTTCATCTGAATTTATTTTAAAATGAAAACCTACCTCTATTCCAATTATTTCATGGGCACGCTTTAGAGAGAGGCACAAAGCTAATGTATTGCAGTCTCATAAATAACAAATTATATTTGAAGTGGCATCAATACAGTAATTTATTATCTTTCTTTTTTAAAAAAACAACAAACATTGAAAAGGGACTTCAAGCACTCCATCGAAATCTCAGTATGGTTGTAGCTTTGCATACGTTTTCAAAATTACACTTCGTTCTCCAGGCCATAACTGTCAACAGTCAGGATTAATTTTGCAGCAGCTAAAAAACTTCAAATTCCTTTTTGAAATGTTTTTAATCTGCATTATCTTATATCCTGCCATATCTTATATCTCGTTTGTAACTTAGACCAGCTGACTGAGAAAAATTGGTAGTCCTGCACTTCCCTAGTAATCAATTTTAAATACGTTATTAATAAGACTTTTTTTTAATTCTGTCAGATGGTTGTTCCTTTAAATACTACAGCAAACTTTTTGTGTAAGTAGAACTGAATAAATCAGTTTCATTAAGCCTGTTTTTTATTTTGGCTCTTGCAGTTGAGCAGGTGATATTGGCATTCATTAGCTTGCACCCTCAAACTGTCCTGTTCTCAGCTGAAATAGTATTATTTATTGCCGTGCTTCAGGTATGCTATATCTAGACTAGGATGAAAGGAGAGCTGTTCTGTGTAACTGATTTACAAAGAGAGACTGGAAAGAAAGGCCTTGCTGAGTACGGAGGAGCTGTAGGAAGAGGGATGGTTTTGCAGCAGGTAAAAATAAAGTGAGACAAAAATCCAGTGCCAAAAAGGAGTTTGCAGGCCTTCCCTGGGCTGCCAAGAGGTGGTGGCAGGCAGGGTACATGTTGCAGTGCAGAGCACAGATCCTCTGCTGGGATTTGATTCCATACCTAAGGTGTGTGGGTAAGGGAAGGCTCCGTTGACTTCACAGGGCTCACTGCCCAACAAGCAGGAGCCGGTTAGGGACAGTAAGCCAGGGTGGGAGCAGGAGATCACATTTGATCTGCTTTCACCTCACCAGTGAGATGTGCTTATTCTGCTGGAGTTCCTGATTTATAGCAAATAACTATTGACTGTGTTAATACCCAAAGATCTCACTCAGTATTTACAAGGCAGAAAACTTGCTTAGTAAGAACTGTGCAAAGATTGAATCTCAGACTTCCTTATGAATTTACCAGCCTATATGCTAGAGTAATGCTGAATTTATTTTTATGGGTACTAGGAAATAGTCCTTACTGGTTTTAGGGTCACAGGTTGTGGAATATAGGCATTCCCGTGTTCATGCATCAAAGAGAGGAATAAGGAGAGGCCTTTGAGTATTGTCTGCATAAATACAAATTTTGCATGGTGCTCCACCACTGGGGAAATAGCAGCTCTGGGACTTGAGAGAGTGTTAGCCTGTCAAGCCAAGGGCATGGAAGGAGACCCAGAGGGAATGCACAAATGTCCATATGGGCTAGATCACTGCTGGTTTTCAGTGGGAGATAATTCTCCTACTACTTAGCACTTCATGACTGCCACTATTTTAATAAGTAGGAATATTTAGGTGTAAATACTCTCCAATATTTCAAGTCAATGGCTTCCTGGGTTTATTCAGAGATTTATAAATACACCTACAAGATTTTTAAACTTTTTTCATTAGTTTTATAAGGGATAGCTGATTTGCCTCAAAATGTCAAAAGATCCCCCACCAGACAGCAGTTCGAAATGTGTATTTCTCCATTCTTCGCATCCCTCTTCCATATTTTAGCAGTGATTACTACTATTACCTAAAATCAGTGTGTAACAGACAGCATTTCACTTGCCAAACCATATACAGTCTTTCAATTAAAATCTCTGAAGAGTAACATGCTGTTATTTTCCTCCTCGATAACATGTGTTGTGCATAGAATAAGGATCAAATTATTCTCTTTTCTCCCGTATAAACAAAAAAAATGCATTTTATACATGTGGAGAATCACAGCTTTGGCCACACCTAAAATTTCTGTAATGTTTTCAGTATTAAACTTCACAATTCAAACATTTGTCTGAGAGAAGATCCTAGTAACTCTGTATACAGTTTAGATATTCATTATTTTGTTAAAAAGTGACTAAAAATGTATTTTACTATTGTTTTGCTAGGTTTTTTTTAAAAAATTCTCCACAATGTGACAGTTATAATTTCCTTTTAGGAGCACTTGATTATGTTTATTAAAGAACTTTGAAAGTTCTCATCATAGTATGTTGTAGTCACTGCTGTTTATCCTCTAGAGAAAAAAAAAGAGCTAAAAATGTCTGGCTAAAAATATGCCTAATAATACTATAAGTAATATGAACAATAATTTTGCCAGTTTTCAGAGCTCTTAACCTGTTAAGCCATAAACTTTACTTTACTTTAAAGCCATACTTTATTGCATAAAGTATGCAATACTACTGTTTAGGAATTTCAGACTTTGACAGAGTTCTTGAGAAAAATGAAGGAAATAAAGAGATTATATCCTTGGCACCCAGAATTTAGGAGAACTTGGACAGAATATGTTGCTTCTAAAAGGCTTCATCTTTTTGTCAGAGAAGAGCAATAAAGAATAATTGTTCCTTTTCTCCCCTTTTTTGTATTACTTATTGATATTATGTTCTCTGAAATACAGTAACAGACCAGACAAGCATACTTTATTAAGAAATACACTTCTTGATTACGGTAAGAACATTTTAGCTTATTTTATTAGTTAGATGTAATTGAGTTATTAATGGGAGTAGCTAATATTCTTCATATTTTCAGTTGGTAGGCTGCCCATTGGATCCTCATTCCACTTTAAAGTGCAGTTGTTTCATCAATTCAAGTGTCAACTGACAACACAGGAGGTCGGGCTCAACTAGTTCAAAGCAGCTTGGTATAACATGACTTCTGACTCAGATTCTGTTTGAAAAGACAAATGTTTCAAGGCTTGTTAGGCTATCAGTCCTGTACTGTGACTGTAAGTGAATATCATTGAAAAATAAGAATGATAGTTCAATTTAGTTTTTAAAAGCCAGCTTTTCGGTTTTCCATTTTAAAAAGATCCATGCTTGTTTAGTTAGCTTTTAATGATGATATGGTAACAAAAGAAGTAGAATTATCCATGTTTTGGTGAGACAACTCTGAGTAAAAAGTTCTTAGACAAAAACTTTTTTAAAAATCTGCTTTGTTTGGTGAGGTGTTTTTCAAATTGAAGTTACAGAAGCACAATTAGAAATAAACCATAGGAACAATGCTACCCTATACTAGAACAGTGCAGGTAGAAGTAAGAGGAAGTAGTTCTAGGAAGCATGTAGAGGATACAAAAAAATTGGCATTACTGAGAGAGGAAATAAAAAATAGGAAGTATTTGTTATGTAAAGTTCCATAGGCAGAAGGTTCTCAGGAATGTTCGTATATTGGATATTGTCTCTAGTATGCAGCAACCTTTTCTGGATGAAAAATCATCTGTAGCTGAAAGTCAAGAAATTGAGTAGAAGAGGGCTACATATACTTCTTCATGTCTTACTAATTAGACTGTGTGACTTAATTGGGTGCATAATCATTATCTGTCAGTAAAAGCAGATTTATATCTTGTTAGCTAAGTGATAAGGCTTTGTTTCAGTTTACTTTTCAGGAAGGTTTGGTCTTATATTTGATAATCAGATACATTTTATTTTCAAAATGTGATTGAATTCTATCTTGATGTGAATTCTCTGAACTTTCATAACAAGATTATTACCTATCTTGAGGAAGCTGGGTGACCGTCTTGACTCAGATCTCTCCTGGGTGCTATGAACTTAGTTCTTCCATGCTCGTCGGAAAAGTGTTCTCTGTCTATAACATCCTATGACCTAAGAAAGACAAACCATCACATTTAATACTGTAACTAATGCCTATGATTGTGTATATCTGGTGTTTGTTAGTTTCTGTTTCTTTTTAATCCTTCCCTGGAAGCTCTGGACATTCTCCTTCTTTCATCCTGTGCATATTTTTTTTCCTTATCCTGTTGTAATAAGCAGCATAGATGGAATGGCTTGCATCCCTTTGTATGGTACAGTTTGAAGGCATGACAATGCCAGTTCTTTTGGGGAAGAATACTTATTTTTCAAGGGTTGCAACAAAATGCAAGATCAGCAAAGGAGTCAGCCTCAGTGTTTCCAAAGAGCATGCAGAGTGTTAGGATGTTGCTACTCCTCCTCACTCTCTTGTCAGGTAATAATAGGATATGAATAGGCACTGCATGTTCCCCAAGTGGAAAACTGCAGCTGCTCTCCTGGTGGTCAAAGTGCTATTTTCTTTAACCAAAAAAATTGGTAGCTTGGAAGTGTGGAACACCTGACCTCACATCAAATTAAAAATCTGAATGTTGTAGTGAGGTTTAAAATTCTTATTTCAGACTGCAGGCTGAACCCAAGCTAGGAGTGAATGTCATAGCTGCTATTTACATGAATGGTAGTGTCGTGTGTGTCCCCCCCCACCTTTTTTTAGAGGCTGGAATTTAGACCTCAGGGTCATATGATCTGCTGTTTTTTCATTGGAACTATTTTTCAGTTTCTGATTATTCACCAATTATGACAAACTGATTTCCACTAATGAAAACTCTCAAATCGTCCTTCACAAGTTTTCACCGTCATTTCATTTTCAGCCTTAGGCTTTGAGAACCATACAGTGAACTGACTGTAAATTAGCTCTAGCATAAAGAACAAAATCTCACACTGAAATGTGACCCTGCAATAATTGACAAGGTGCCCCAGAGGGTTCCATGTATTGTGATACTCTTTTTCTCTTCAAGAAAATTAGTGGTCCTTGTGATTCCTGGTAGATTCCAGTGTTGCTTCTATGCAGATGACTTTGCAATCTACATTAGTGGCCCATCTGTCACAGACCTTCTAGCTAAAGTACAATGTAATTTGAGCCTTATGTAATTGAATGCTGAAAGATAGATTTAACAAGGTCTTCTCATTTCATCTTGACTTTGAATTCTGGAATAATTTTTTTTCAAAATACGCCACTTGAGCATAGTTCTTGGAAAACAGTTTTGCTTGGTTTTTTTATACTACTTTTTTTAAAGCTTTTTATGCATTTGTTTCGTTATTTTATCAATGATTATCAACTAAAATGAAGTTATTTTCTCTACCTTAGTAAGATTGCTCTTGTGAAAGACAGGTTTTTAATTGCTAAAAATTCATTCTAGTGATCATGTACATGGTGTAACTTTTAATTGATTTTACTTTAAAATCATATTTTGTGCCATATTTCTGTTTGATTTACTCTTGCTTTTTACCTTTGGAGTTTCCTTGGGAACCCAAGTTTATACTGAACTGATTATACTGAAAAGGACATTCTACTCGGTCTTACATTTACTCAGATTCACCTATAGAACATGCTTACTTGTAAGACTCCGAAGTCTTATATTTTACATATCAGCATCCTAAAGACACTGATAACTTGGGTATGTTCTTAACTATAGTTTGTTTAAATAGTAACTCAGTAACCTGCCTTTTAGTTTTCATTTCTATAAGTTTCTAGGCATACTGAAATGAACATAAAATGTTTGCACACAGGATTTTTTTTTTAAACTACCTCTCTCCTACTTTTTTTGGGTCCTAACTTTGGAGGTTGTCATTTAAATGAATGTATGAGGGACTTCCTCAGGGTTTTTGTCTTGTTTAAATAAATTGAATTGAATTGATTTAGTCTTCCTATTACAATCTGTTAAACTTACTCAGACTGTTGGGGGACATAATGTCAGTGGGTTTTATTATGGATTACAAAGCAGGGGGAAGGAACTGGTCAATAGAACCTGCCATGATTAATTCATCCGTCGTGTAACATGTAAAAAACACTGCCTTCATAGGAAACTTTTTGGTCCTGTCTAATTACAAATCATTTTTATATTGTTTAAGAAAACAATGCAGGAAAGCACAATATATTTTTAAAGTTTCCTTACATAGCTCTTAGTTTTAAATCAAGAGTCTTCACCAAGTAATTATGATAAGCATCTCTAAATATATCATCAGCATTGAAAAACTTCTATTTTACTTCTTAGTCCATGAAAAGAAAATTAATATTAATTTCTTATGTCCAAATGTAAAGTCATCTTGAAACTAGGAATACGGTCTCCACCTGTGATATGGGAGATAGCATGCTAGAAATCAGTGATTTTTGAAAATTATTTAGAGCAAGTGTAGAAAACTGACTGAACACCCTTGTTGTGCTGAAGTTAAAGGGGTAATGTGACCTAAGACATAAAAGCAGATTAATACTAATAAGAGATGGAAAGATGAATACTCTCTTTGTACGATCAGGACTAACTCTTTTTGGAATACTAGATTCCCTTTTGGAACACATAATTCAAGGAAGATGCTAAAATATTAGAGTTTTGGAGAAGACCTGCAAATTAGGTGGTAAGATTGGAAAGAAAGGACTCTGAAGCTTTAAATGGAATCAGTTTGAGCAAATCCTGTGATGCAGAACAAATTATCTGATTGCAATAATCCTTTCTCTGCTAAATAACTATGAACTGTTGATTATCTTTATGATTAAGCTATTGTTCTAGAAAAATCCTTAAAAATGAGGCGTTCTTTCAGATCTGATACAGACATTTAATGCATAAAGCTTAAGAATTGCTTATAAATAGTCTTTAGTATTTCATGGCTGATGATAAATCCTGGCTTCATTTGAAATTACCCTGGGTTAAAACATTTTTTTAAACTCATTTTAACTATGTTACTCTATTGGAACTATCTAAAAGATTTTAACTGAGTATTTTCTAAATACTCTAATTTATACTAAATACAATATAAAATGCTTGTTTCCAGTGTCTTCTTGATGGCACCACTCTGATGAGTCACAGACTGGGAGAAGTCTGTCTGGAGAGCTGCCAGGAGGAGAGGGACCTGGGGGTGTTGGTCAACAGTCGACTGAACATGAGCCAGCAGTGTGCCCAGGTGGCCAAGAAGGCCAATGGCATCCTGGCTTTTATCAGAAACGGTGTGACCAGCAGGTCCAGGGAGGTTATTCTCCCTCTNGCTCTGCCAGGGGAGATTTAGGCTAGAGATGAGGAGGAAGTTTTTTACGGAAAGGGTCATTAGGCATTGGAATATGCTGCCCAGGGAGGTGGTTGATTCGCCTTCCCTGGAGGTGTTCAAGTTATGAGTAGACGAGGTCCTGAGGGACATGGTTTAGTGTTTGATAGGAATGGTTGGACTCGATGATCAGATGGGTCTCTTGCAACCTGGTGATTCTGTGATTCTGTGATTATCACTGCAGTCATTCTTTGATAATGTGCAGAATTGGAAAAATTAATCATTGATATATCATTGGAAAAACTGATACATTCTATGGATTTATTTTAGCAATGTGTGAGGGTTTGTGTGTGTTGTGGGGTGGTGTTATGAATTTAGTGATCTGTAGTTAGTAAAGAATCACAGATATTTTCAGAGGACAACTCAGTTTATGGGTTGGTCATCTTATGCAGGGAAGGTGCCTCTCACAGGCTTTGGGATTTCTGAGTGACAAGTCTCAAGACTGATATTTGAATTGTAAACCTTACTTCAGAACCTTTGTCTCAGAAGCATTTAAGCAATAAACTCTAACTGAAATATTTTCATTTGGATTCATCATCTAAATACATAAAGGATCTGAACCTGAAGATATATATCCAAGGTTACACAGGAGCAAGAAAGTGAGTCTCCAGGTTGATGGCCTAGCCATCAGATAGTATTTGTACACACCTCACTTCTCCCCCATCACTCCCTCAATTCTTTCTAACAGCTTCTTACTCTGAGAGGAAGAATGTAAATTATTGAACAGTTGAGTTATTCCTGAGAAAGCAGTGATACCAAAATGGTTCAGGGATCATAGTGCAGAGCCAAGAGACCTAAAAATGTAATGCTATAATAAGCAAAGTTCTTTGGTATACAAATAAGAAAATACTGAGTAAAATAAGTGATGCTGCATTACATTGCATTAATGAGACCATTACAGCTATGCCCTCCATGGTTTAAACACACACTGAAAAATTGGTAAACATTTCTGCAGGAGCCACAGCAATGATTCAAGGTCAGAAAAACTGACTTGGAATGAAAGACAAGAAGTTCTGTCTAGTTATTTTATCCAAGAAAAAAAACTGAGAAGAAATTTAATGTATCTATTGAAATTCCCAGAGAGAGAAAATTTCTGATGGTAAAGGGCTCTTTAATCTACCTGATAAAGACATAAGAAGATCTGGTAGTTAGCATCTGAAGGCAGAAAAATTCAGATTAGGTATTTTATGCATGTTTTATTAGGAAAATTGGGCAACTAATATACATATTGTGTTTTTCTTTGCTTCAAATATTTAAATTTGAAGGCTTTTCTTGTCTTTTAATTGTCATTTGGTTTTACTACATTACAGTAAATTCAAAGTTATAGGGTTGATTCTGGCCATGTTTGTATGAAAGAGTATGCTATATGATGCCAGTCACAGCAGATGACAATAATCATCCTTCCTCACCTTAGGAACTCATGACCAACTTATTTTGTACTGTGTGACTTGCAATAGCATCTAGAGAATGTCAACTTAGATTTTTGAGGTATCATCTTGTTAGATGTTAAACACGCAGTTTCTGGTTCTAGAGATTTGTTAATCCAAATAATTAGTAATGTATGAGCTCTTCACTTTGGTTAATTATAGTAATTCTCATATGTGTCTGGAAGGGTTATCTGTGGAGAATGAGAGACTGAGTTTGCTCATCTGTCGCAACAGTGGCTATGGCAGAAATGAAGAGTCCTTGCAGGAAACACTCTTCTAACGAATGTTGGTGCTTTCATTAGGACACAGGGCTCCACCTGTCTCTGAACTGCTTGTTTCTTCACTGAGGTTCATTTCAGAGTGATTTTGCTTAGTAGTCTGGTAGATGTCATTTTATTTTGAATTATTCAAACAGCCCAAGTTGCAGATAATTTTCAGTGATGTTGGCTCTATCCTCAGAAGGTAGATAGATAGATGGAATATCATATAAAGATTTTAATAAATGTATACATATCCTATGATACTTAGTTTTGAGTATTCCAGCTATTCAAATACTAAACTACAGATAAACAGATGTGATTGGTACTTAACTGTCTGCAACTCTAGACTGAATTCACAAAATCTGTCACTCACAAAATCCATAAACACATAAAGTAGGTTTCTGGAAGTGAAAATATACTATACTTCTGTTAGCTCTCCCTTACTATCCAGCTTTAAACTTAGTCATTTACTCTAATATGTGAATAAAGTTCTATATTTACTTTTAGGAACTATTACTTCAGAAACAAAGCATGCAACCAGTTTACGTTCAAAACCAAACAGAAAGCCATGGATTTCAAAATATTCATACTGAAATAGATTAAATAATGAAGTAAATTGCAGAGAGTCCTTAGGTGATACTTATTAGATTATAGCCTGTTTTCTGTCTTTTCTAGTGAATTGCAGATCTAATGATTTGCAGATCCTCAAATATCGTGTCAGTAATTTGCAAATTAACATACTATTAGGGGGCAAAAATTGGTCATTTTTTTTCTGTCTTTTAGAGTTATGTTGTCTTATGGATTTGGTAGCACGGAGAAAGCAGTAAAATTCACCAAGGGTGAAACTTGCTCCTGAAAGAAAACCAGAAAAAGAATGTGCTCCAGTTACATTGTGCTTGAGATGTGTTATGACATGGCTTTATTGAAAAAATTGTGGGACCAGACTTCTTTAAGGATTATTCTCAAATGATTTCTGGTATGCTGTGTGGATACCACTGTAATAGAAGAACATCTCAGAAAATCAATTAAGTTACAATCTCTAGCAATCGTGAGGAACTGCTATTTTCCCAGACAGAACTGAGTAAGATTGGGAAGTTTTCCCAAGGTCATGCACAAAGTTACTATTGAGGTAGGCACCAACTAGAGTCAAAAGGAAATCAGATTTTTATTCCATTAATGCAGAATTTTCTTTGTGGAATACAGAATGAGAGTAAATGTGCATTCTATTAAAAGCTCTTGAAAGTTTGTATGTGTTTTGTTGAACTTGAGGTGTTTTGCTTTGATCTTGTGATTTTTGAACTTATTTTATACTTAAAAAAAAAAGGTAAATGAAAAATCCTACCAAAAAATAGTAAAGTTGATGTTTTGCTTGTGTAAAAGAAATATTTGAAGGCTTTTTAAAAATAAACTGAAGTTTCTGCAAAATCATCAAATCTGCAGGTTTTCCTTGCTTTCAACATTTTGATGAAACAATTCCATTTACAGGTCTTTTGACCATTTCTTTCACTAAAAGTTCATTATTTTTTACAAAGGACACCAGTATGAGGTATATGATTTTAAAATAAAGGAAAACTGTATAGTTTAACAGTAGAGATTTGGCTATAGAATGAACTATGTATCAAAGTTTGCCATTATACTTATTCCATTTTTCTTCTTAGAGCCTAAATTCAAAATATATTGCAATTGCAATGATAAGAAATGCTGCTGTTCTGGTACAGAAGTACTTGTGTATTTAATTTTAATTCAGATTACCTAAGATGCACTCTTTAATATGGAAAAGCAGATTCTTCATACACTTATGTAAAGCAGAGGTGAAAAGGACCTATTAGATTACTATTTTCTTACCAGTGCAAGAGTTTCCATTTAATTACAACCTGAGGGGTATTTTCTTTATCATTAGAGAGCTGCATGTATGCCATGTAATTATTTCAGTCCAGCTCTCCGGGGTTTTCTTAACATTTTTGACAGGAAAATGTAACAAAGTTTAAGATAATAAGAAGGGATAGGTTGACTGTCAGATTACAAATCCTTAAAGAGTTCTGACAAGATTAGATTTAAGAACGCTGCATTCCTATGCTAATAAAATGCTAGAAAGTGACAAAGAAAAGAATGCCATATCATTCTTCGCATTTCCTTGTGCTGAAACCTCTTCTTTGGAACTAAAATGTAATTCTAGGACAAACTATGCATAGACTAATGTACTGTCCTGGTAAGTGTCTGCCCTATTTTGACTCAGTGCTGGAACACTGAAAGAACACTATTTTAATCTTGTTTGAGTTCATCTTTTATAAGAATCATTCAGGACTTAGTTAAAGTTGCTTGCATAACTTGCAAGCCTTTCTTGTTCAATTCAAATCAAATTTTTTTTTCTGCATGTTTACACTGTTGTTGATATGAACCAAATATGTTTTACATTTACAGCTGGAATTTGGAATGCATTTATATTATGCAGTGGAATACAGTTATAATATATACTAATTTCATGTATAATGCACCTAGGAGGGTACTAGTTCAGGCTGGTAATTATCTGGACCTCTGCAGAAAAGGACCTGGAGCTCCTGGTGGACAATAGAGTGTGAATTAGCAATGTGACCTTTTAACAATGGCAGTGGAACACACACTTAGCTGCATCAGCAAGAATGAAGCAGTGGGGATAGAGAAGTTAATTTTCCCCTTTTTTCAGCATTGACAATGACATGTCTGGAACATTGTGTCCAATTTTGGTCTCCTTGATAAAAGACATTGACAAATCAGAGAGGTCCAGTGTAAGACTTTTAAGATGCTTGGGGGCCTGGAGGATATGGCATATGATGAGAGATTGTGAGTTTTATACTTGTTTGATCTGAAGAAAATCTGAAGGGAGCTCATATTGCTGTCCTCCTCTATGTAAAGGAGGAGTAGAGAGAAAAGGGAGTAATATTCATCTGAGATGCACAATAAAAGAATAAGAGGCAACAGTTGCTAACTGCAAGGGGAAGCTCCAACTGGATGTAAGTAAAAATAATCAGATTGTTCAAGCACTTGTTAGTTCCCAAGAAAGTCTGTGAAATCACCATCCTTGGAGAAAAAAAACAATAAGTTTGAGCATATAAAGTGTATGTGATTCTGTGATTTTTTTTTTGTTCTCTGCTTTTAACACCACTCTACCACCACTTTTGGTCAAGTGCCAGGCAATTCAATAAAATAAATACTAGCAGTAGTAATTACTGCAAATTCTTATTTTAAATTTTCTTGAAATAGTTCCATAGGTTTTTACTGTTACAGATAACTAGTTTTCTAACTTGCAGTAGAACCTGTTATGCCTCAAATAGTGAGTTTAGAAAATAAGTTGTTGGGAAAATATTCCTTTCATGATGGAAACAACTGTTAATATTCAAAAGGAATTTATTGTAACTAGCTCATACTATCTTTCTCCAGGGAAAGAAGCTAAAGCACTTAAGTAATATTTCAGATAGATTTCAGTTCTTTACGATGAACATAGCTATTCAGTTGCTGACATATAATGGCAAATATTTTTTTATACGAGCTTAGCCTGCATGCCTAATGTTATTAATCAATGCTATGATGTTTAATAACATTAACTTACTCATTTAGGGCACTGGAGTATTGATCTGTTTTTTTAGAAAATTGCACTAGAGTTTTACTATGAACCACTCTGCATAAAATCATAACTCTGAAATTTCACTGCATATGACTCTCAATCCCGATAGGCTTAGTAAGTAAATAGTCTGGTTAAATACTCACAGCAGACTTTCAGTAGTGTTTCGGCGCACTGATCCACATATTTTGTCAAGAACTTCAGTGTCTGTAATGAAGTCGTATGCCTTTACTATTTGAGAAAGATACCAAATGATATTACTTATTCTGGAGGAATTCCTGAGAGTTTTTAAAAAACAGTTTAGTTTGTCTATTGTTTTTCTATTGTCTATTAATTTCTGCTCTGTTCTACTACAACTTAAAATGAACTTGATGCTGCTTGTCAGAAAACAAAATATAATTATGCCAAACCACAAATTCTTCTAGATTGCTGTCATATAAACAACAGATTCCATAGTTTCACTGCCTGGTAACTAAACTCTTTTGCATTATGGAGTGTATCTAGACAGTTTATCTTATTTTGAAGAATTTGCAAACTTAAGGGAATGACTAGTTTTACAAACACAGGTATTAAACAAGTGTCCTCCCATTTGATATTCACAAAATATTCAAAGCACAGTGTGTTGAGAGTAGGGGGAAAGTTAAAGCAGAAAGATTGATCAAGGATTATGTGATATTCAAATTGAATATTGAACAGTGTGCTAATTGTCATTCAGTGAATGGCAGCAACAGTCAGAAAGACTGTGTATTCCTATTTTACACCAGGTATGCATACAACTGATCAAAGTTATACATTTTAAGTGCTGCATCCAGCTCTGGAGTCCTCAGCACAGGAAAGCTATGAATCTGTTGGAACTGTACTGGAAGAGGGTGACAGAAATGATCAGAGGGTTGGGAGACCTCTCCTATGAGGAAAAACTGAGGGAGTTGGGGTTGTTCAGCCTGGAGAAGACTCCAGAGAGACCTTATCATGGTCTTTCAATGCTTACACAGGGTTTATAAGAACGATGCAGATACTTCAGTATGATCTGTAACAATAGGACAAGAGGCAATGGTTTTAAACCAAAAGGGTAGATTTAAATTAAATATAAGGAAGAGAATTTTTACATTGAGGGCTGTTAAACACTGGAAATGGTTGCTGAGAGAAGTGGTAGATGCCCCATCTCTAGAAAGATTCAAGGTCAGGGTGTACAGGTTTCTGAGTGACCTGATCCAGTTAAAGATGTTCCTGCTTATGGAAGGAGGGACTGGACTAGATGACCTTTGAAGGTTCCATCCAAGTCAAATAATTCTGTGATATGGTTTCTAACTGCCCTAGGTTAGTCTAGGACAAATTCTTCTGCACACAGCTCTTATGAAGTTTTTCTGGATTAAGTGAGTTCTGTTCCATTTTTATTAATGAAATAAATCTATTGAGTAGAACATCACATAAGCAACATTAAAGTTTATGAAACAAAATTTTAATAAGTCTCTTATTTTTACTGATTTATTGGAAACTATCACTCTACAATAGTAAGGGAATTCCTTAGGTGTATATATTTGGCTGAGCAGCTGTGCAATGTGGTTAAATTAATCCATGTCAGGAAATTTTCACAGGACAAGTCCCCATACGCTACGAGCTTGTAAGCTGTAATTTGCTCAAATGGTTCAAATAAACTTAAAAGATCAAGCAGAGCAAAAGGCAATGTTTCAATAAGTCTTTGCTGTTATAAAATCACTAATGACAGAGAATTCCAAATCCTGCTGTTTATCATTTAAGTTGTGCCTTTGAAGTAAATTGTACCCTAATCATACCACTCCGTTATGCAAAAGGTCGTCTTCTGCTATGTAGAAATAGACATATCCTAGACTAAGGCCTGGGGACTTACTTATTTTTGTGGGTTTTTTTAATTATAGATTTGATAAGAAGGGAAAGAAAAAATAATTCATATAAAGTATAGTCTTTTTTTAAAAAAAAAAAACAACAAAGCACTGTTATTCATACAAATGAATAAAAGTCAAGAATCTTAAAATTATTTAATGAAGAGAAACAGTGGTTAAACTCTTAAAACCCTTAAACATGTATTCTAGAGCTTGAGTTCAAGAGTCTCTTTAAACTTGTTCTGTTCCTATATAAAATTTGAGGGGGTTTGTCTTAAGTCCAAAGAAAATCAATTCCTGTAACAAGGTATCCTCACTTACTGATAAGTTTATTTTTATAGATTACTTGTAAAAAATATGTCAAATGATACAAGGATTGCCTTTTCTGTCCTTGATAACAAATTATTATCTTGTTTAAGAGTCATATATGCAATCACAATAATTTTGTTGATTTGTAATTGAAGACTCAACGCTTCTGCAGTAAAACTGGAAGAACTGGAACATTTTTGCTCTATTGCCAAATACATTTCCTTACTGCTCTTTAAACTTCAGTATTAAATTGTAGCATTAAGGCCTTAAAAACGAAAGATTTTATGTTTTTTTTAACTTTTACCAGTTTATATAAAACTTGTGTATTTACCCTTCTATTTCAGTGGCAAAAAAGGAATCTGACTGTAATGAGGAGGCAGAAAATACTCTAATTTTGAGAAACAATTGCTTAAAACCACATCTATTATTTAAGTGAAAATTCACTAATAATACAGGAAAAAATGTTTCACACTCCATATGCTGCCCTTGAGAACCAAACAGAATCAGCTAGCTCAGTGTGAGCTATACTTTTAGAATAGCATTCATACAAAAATTCAAGTGGATTATAAAATGTGATTAAAACTATGATGTAGGAAGAAATTATTTCATCTACATCTAATATTATGTATCTTTTGTTGGTGCAAATAACTACAATAGCAGGAATCATACATATTGTGTTATATCTTGATTGGAATGATTAACTTCAATTCTTGTTAATGGCTTTATACTTGAATTAAAATTAACTAATTGTACCTATCATGCTGTAGGAATCTTCGTGCAGTTGCTGAATAATTATATTAGAATGATATTGAAATTGAATTGTAATGTTTTAAATTTATATAAAGTTCTCAGCCTTTTTCTGGAGATGCCCTAAACCCTTGTACTAGTATGATATTCATAGCTTTGTGGATAATGTAATTTAAAGAAAAAAACTCATTGACTAAGCTTTATGATTGTACTCCTGTAACTGAAGTTCCCTCAAGATCCTTGAGAGCATTAATACTAGAAATCTTAGCTGTAAATCTGAGAAGGGTAATTTTAGGAATGTTAGCAGCTCAATGTACACGAGTCAGATTCTGACCTCAGAAGAGTAAGCCTGTTACAGCCAAATGCATTATGTTTGGGCTCCTCTAATTTGCTGTTCTTACCATGTCATCTGATAGATAGCACTATACCATGTAAAAATTGCACTCATCTTCACAGCAATGACAAAGTCTGATTGATCTTGCTCCTTTTAAAATAAATTTTTAGGGGTCCAATCCAACAACCACAGATATGAAGTTTCTACCAAATTCAGTGAGTACTGTAGCACTCCTAGATAAGAGGTAACCTATGTAACAAAATACAGAATTTAAACAAAGGGTTTAGAATGTGAAATGCAGCCATAAACGAGTCACAAAATAACCATAACATTTCAGATTTCTATTTAACAGTTACTGGAGCTGATGAAACTCTTGAGAAGTTGTTCAGCATTTGATCAATAAATCCTTGGCTTCTTTTCAAAAGCATGTTCTTCCTGTGCATTTGAGCTGACATAAAGTTTCAGCCTCAGAAAGACAGAGAAGAAAAGAACAAGGATTACTGAATCCCAAGAGGGCCCTTTCTCCTGCATTTTTTTTCCCAGTGCAGTTATTTTGGAGATCTATGTATCTGTGACCCAACAAATCAAAAACTAGACTGTGCTTACAAAGGAGGGGAAAATTCTCAACAGCATGTTCATTTGGATTTTCTGATGATACTTCAGGACATCTTTAGGAATTCTAAGTAAGAATAAACCACACGCATGTTTTACAGTTCTTGAAACATTATTTTAATGTGTAGCTTAACTAAAGATATCAGGATGTATTTCTCAAGTCTTAAATTTATGAACAAAAGTAGGAAAGTAATACCAAGGTTTGCTTTTCTTTTGTGTTATTTTTGTTTGGGGTTGTTTTTTTTAAGGTGAGAGGACTATACATGGGCAAGAAAACCAAATAATCCTTTCTTACTGCTTACACTGACACAACTCGTAGAGTGCTGAATAGTATCCTGTTGTTAGGAGACAGCACGATATTGATCATTTCTCATGCAATAGTAAACTTTTATTTTTCCTTTTTCCACCCTCAGTGCATAATGCAATTTGTGAAAATCTAGCAGAGTTGGTTTTGGTATAAATATCATCCTTTAATGAATACAGAAGAAACATGTCTTTTTATTTTCTTATTTGATGTTTCCTTGTGATCTTAATACCACTAGTATGCCCTCCACTTTAAGTGATAGTGTTTCATGTGTATCAGTTGTATCTCAAGGCTACCATCATTAGCATGTCAAAATCTTCGGTTGTCTACTTCAAGAAATAAGTGTTGGAAAATCTATTTCATTAAATATGTTTATTTCAGTGGGAAATTTCTGGGGTTTTTTGGTTATTTTTTTTCTTCTGCTTGTTACATAACTATTTTTGCACACTGTTGAACAACAAGTCTGTAATTGCCTAGCTTTTTTTCTGGGCTTTTTTACACTTTCTTTGAATACAGCTGTCCTATTTGCGATGCTCTCGCACTTACCTTACAGAGTAGTTAAAAATCCTGATATAAGGAATATCTCTTCCCCCACCATCCTGCTGATTGTACTGAGCCTACTTTTATTTGAAATATGAGCAGTTTAGGGAGGTTTTTTTTGGGGGGGTTTTTTGGTTTTTTTTTGGTTTTTTGTAGCCTATCTGTTTACTTGGAAGAGTATTTGGACGAGGTTTCTCAATTAGATCTGAAGCCTTGTAACACAATTTATAGTATGAAATTCAGGTTGATTTTTTCCTTTTTTTAAAATAAAGATTCTTTACATTTCAATTCCTGAGCTTTTCATTTCAGAACACTTCATTAATTAATTCCAATTAATTAAACTTTCTTCTTCCTAAATACAAAAAAATGTAGTTATGGAGCTAGTACAGTCTGTGACTCCAAAGAAAGCTGCTAAAGATAGCATTCTGTCAACTAGTAAATTTTTCTTGATCCTATATGACACTTCACTAGGTAGAAGAGAAGAGTGAAATAGAAGCTTCTATTTCTGGCTGGTAAATTGTAGGCTCACCACACGCACAGTTCGTGTGGAAACCTCTCTGCACAACCTCAGCAGCTGAGGTTGTGTGCGCTGCCTCCACAAAGGCACACACACAAAGCCTTTGGCAAAAAGGCTGCCTGTGTACTCATACTCCGATTCATTCTCCCTACTTTTAGACATTAAAACAAAAACTCCTAAACTGAGATCCTTCCTAGCAAAAGACAGGCACTACCAGAGTGTGGTCATCTTATGGGTAAACAGACTCACAAATTTATGGAGATTTCTCTTTCTCTTTTCCACTACAGCAGAAGCCTAGGGTTACCAGCCTTCTAATATCAAGGTTTCACCTAAATCCTTAAATCAAGTAGAAAAACCTAATTCCTTTCTATTTTCTTTCCTACGTTCCTTTCATTTTTCAGTAGATAGCCTGTTCTCTTTTATAGAGGACTAACTGTACAGATTATGAATGTAAGAATTAGTGAGCAAACTCTTTGTGTTCATATACACAAACTTTGTGTTCATACCTCAAACTATTTGCATTATTTGAAAATACAGTTGATGCTTTATTTACACTACATCAGGGCCATAATCCATAATGAAATTACATAAGAACTTCAGAGTCATGTAGGGAAGCAGTGATCATAATTTCTCCTGAGATCATCTGTCCTATATCAAAGTTTTATTTGACTCTATTAAATTAAAAAGATTAGTCATCCATATCTACTATTTGAATCTCAAAGCAAACAAAATCTATGGAATCTGCATTAAAAAATATGGCTGCCTCTTTTTTCCAAATAAAATGCTTTTGAAAGTAATTAGATTAAATGTTCAAAGGATATACCTATAAAGCTGTCCAAAGAAAACATTGTTTCAATATTTTTTTAATTGCAGTAACTAGAAATACAGGTGATTTAAGTATCAACTGGTTTTAATAGAAGATCTTCATGTAGAAATTATGCAATTGAATAATGTTTATATCACTTGTCAAATAATATATGAACCATTTTGGCATAAATTATCAGATGGGTAGTACTTAGCTAGGTCTGGATAGCTACAGATTCCTTCAGTAAATCACTGTCACCTTTAGACAGTAGCTGAATTTAGAAAAACAGTTTTTTACCCAGAGGTAAACCTGATTCTAAAAAAATCTCTGTACCTAAATATGAGGGGAAGGAGGATGTCTGGGCACAATTTTGAACTCTGATTTACTTCAGCCACCCTCAAATTACAGATATCTTGTAGACACACACTGAAGTGCCTTCTTTACTTTTTTTTTTAAATAGTTACTATAATAGAAAGCAGGACAACTGCTTGACTTAATGGTGTTGTGAATCTGAAATTGCACAAACCAAAAAAAAGAGTGTTGTGATTAAGTGCCCTGTCTGCAAGTACATACAGAATCACTAGGTTGGAAAAGACCCACGGGATCATTGAGTCCAACCACTTCTATCAAACGCTAAACCACGACCCTCACGCCTCATCCACCTGCACCTTAAACCCCTCCAGGGAAGGTGACTCAACCACCTCCCTGGGCAGCCCGTGCCCAATGATGATTTCTGTTAAAATTTTTTTCCTGATGTCCAGCTAGAACCTCCCCTGGTGGAGCTTGAGGCCATTCCCTCTCATCCTGTCACTCGGGAGAAGAGGCCAGCTCCCTCCTCTGCAAAACCTCCTTTCAGGTAGTTGTAGAGAGCAATGAGGTCTCCCCTCAGCCTCCTCTTTTCCAGGCTGAACAACACCAGCTCTCTCAGTCGTTCCTTGTAAGACTTGCTCTCCAGTCCCTTCACCAGATTTGTCACTCTTCTCTGGACACACTCCAGAGCCTCAGTATGTATATATATTTATATCCATATATACACACACGTGTAAATATATATACACACATTTGTATTGTCATTTTTTCGTTATTTTTGTATGACGCTGCCATACCATTTTGCTGTTTTCAGATGAAAATTCTATACTTACTTTTCTACACTAAAGTAAACAAGCAGAATCATGTCGATGATTTGTGTCTTGCAATAAATCTATCTGCATTATTGGGCTATTCTTTTCTAGTGTAATTAACACTCTAAGTACTGTGTTGTGAGATGTCTTCCAACAGAGGACAATGGCTTACCAAGCTTTCAAGAGTGGTACATCTTTTATACAGGTAGCTTTTGTAGTTGATTTTTTCTTTGCCAAATATAAGACAGAGACAATAAGCTATTCTGTCCTGAAATAATTTTAGTCTAACCAACGATACCATGGAATTTTTTTAATGTGTTATTGAAGATGTACCACTTCCTCAGCTCCTGCTGGTCTAAATTACTTGGAGACGCTGGGAGTATACTTGCTTTCACAGGTATTTCTAGCAACTAATTGCCTGTGAAAATTCATTTGGTTATTTGCAACATGAAATGACAGGAAGTGTTATGAGAGCAGTAGGTGAAATATATTCCCAGCTCACCTGCCTCTGGTTTTTAATTCTATTGATTGAGCTTTAGCATGTAGACTGTACTGCTGCTCCACTGACTACTCTATCAATAATTAAATAATGCAGATTATATGTCTATATGAAATTAACTTTATAGTATATAATGCTTCTGGAATGGTATTCAATTTTATTGTGGGAAAAATTATTCTAGTTAACTGGAAGGAATAACAATGGCATGTGCTATCCTGAACTTCCATCGTTATCCCTTTGTATAATCAAAATCACAGTTTCATTTCAATGGCCATAGTTTAATAGAACTCTTATCCTCGCCTCACCCAAGTCCTGCAGGATTCAAATATTTTGTGGCAGTGTGTCCCATGATCCAGAGCACACAGGAATACTTCTCTCATTTAGTCTGGCAGCAAACTGCATAGATACCACTCTTCAATTCATAGCCTGTGAGAATTAATACTGCCTAAGAAAAATAGAGAAAAATAATAGCCAAGTTGAAAAATTAGCTTATACCCTAATGTTTAACTTCTTGAGCACACAAGAACACTAACGTATAACTGCAAAGAAAAGCCCCCCAAATGGGCAAGATTTTCCACATATAATGCAGACTTTTCTGCCTGTTTTCTGCTAAGTATTCTTTTCTAATTTCAATTGTGAATTAAATCAGGCATTTTAAACTAATACTCCACCATGCTTTAAATGATGCGCCAAAGACTTATTTCTGTATAGTATACCTTCTCTCTATATTTTCATTGCAAAGGTGTGGTGATTGTCTGAATTTTAATGCAAAATACCTAATTGCAGTGCAATGTTTAAATATATTTTTAGGATTGTACTGGATCAATATTTTGGAGGAACTACTTTTTCCATAAAGCCTTTTGCTCTCTTTAATTAAAAAAAAAATCACAACAAAAATTATAGGCAATTTTTATTACATTTTCATCACTTTTTCATTCAGTAACTTTGGCGGCTAAGATATATAATACTTATTGAAAGGGCTTTCATCTGCTGAAGATGACTAGTTAGCCATTGGCACAATTTTAAATCCATATAGAAGTTTCCTCCAGAATGAATCATTCATTGTGACTACCTATTTTCTTCATAACAGATTGTAAATACATGCTACATTCAAGTATCTTGGTTAATATCTAAACTGCTGGTTTCAGTAGTGCTTCACTGCAAATGCAGGCATCCATTATACCTCACCTGGTGTTTAGGTAAGCTCAAAGCATACCATATATTTCTCATGTACTCCACTTTCTGCAGGAACCTAACCTGTCTAAAAGGGCCAGAAAGCAGCTGTAGTTCACTTCAGGCAATTCCTTCTTTGAACAGCTGGCAAATTAGACCCATTGGCACGGCTGTGTCCCTGTTGTACTACTGATATGTAGTCTGAGAAATTATTTTCAAAGGAATACAGGATTTTCATCGTTACTTTAATAGAGTTAGGTGATTAATTATCCCCTGATTCCAAATCTGAGGTGGTGAATTCTCACTGCGCTACACTATTTTATTTCATAGTTTCCCTTTTTGCCATCTAAGGGATCTTTGAAGAACCACTTTTCATTGCAGATATGCTAGCAAAACTAGATAACTTCTCTTATACTGCAGTACAAATCTATAGAGTGCTTTGAAGGTGAACAACCTGTTCCTGAGTTTGCATTTGCTGAATCCATGTACTCAGAGGGAAAATAATGAAGAGAACAAAGCAGGGAACAGACATGCTGTTACTGTCATGTCTTTCTTGCTTTAGATTCCAAACTGATTAGGGCTCATTTAAGGTCAGCAATTTAATTCCTAAGAACAGAGTTTACAATGGTCCTGACTCAGTTTCAGACCATGATACCCGAGTTCACTAACAAGGCTTCTCACTTAAATACTTCCCTCCCCTTTCTCTTTCTTACATAAGTTTTTTTTTTCTGGATTTGGGTTGAATAGTTTTCTATTTCTTCCCCCTTTTAGTGCAAAACAGGGATATAATTAAAAATATCTTCAATTTTATATTTTCCTATCTTTTCTTTCTACTTATCTAGCTCTTTCTGTAGGAAAATTGGATTTTTGGAAGATTTTTAAAACTCAAAGCTCTCATTATCCCCTGAGTAATGTTACTGATTTCTTTATTGATCTACTATCTTCTTTGTCTGCCTTCGAGTTTTTAAACTATCACAAAGAATGTCTATCCCTTTCTTTTGCTGGCTAGACAATGAGAAAATTGTTCTCCAAAATAAGCACAACTGATGCCATTTTTTTCTTGGAATTGCTTATTTGATCTGTCAGTTGTCCCACCAGTTTCAAACACAGGTAGAACTATAAAGTTGGACTAGAAAAAATAGAATGAGGATGCATACTCTTTAGCCTTACACACTCTAGAACAAGACTAGAAATACAATTATACTTCTGCTTGTAACTTCTACCATATTTTTGAATAGTGCATTTAAAACACAATAGTTTCATGCATAATTTAGCAACTGAACAAAAATACAACACCAAATTTTCCTTATCAAACTATTTAAAAGGCAAAAATACTATTGGATGCAAAGCAAGAGTGATTCTGAGAGGAAAAGATATTTTAAAAGGGGGAAGATGTGAAAGGAACACAAAAATTTCTGTTGCCTTAAACTAGGTAGACGTCATATTACAAACATTTTGTTGGTTATTTTCTTGGGACAATAACATGTTTTTTCATCTAATTAAGTGCAGTTACAATTTTCATATGATTTTCCATTCTATATAGACAATAGCTGGATGGAATTGCAATCACAGTAACAGAAACAGTTATGTTAGAACTCTAATTTTGAAGGAAAAAGAACTGTATTTTAAAAACTAATGAGGCTCAAAACAATGACTCACCTGTTCAAGCATTTACAGGGGAAGAACTTCTATTTCAATTGTGTCTTTACACCAACTGCTGTCAGTCAAAGAAAAGGAGTAACGTTAAAAGAGCTAGGAGAAAGGAAATAATTTTATTTGAAGAAATCATTGAAACATGTACATTGTGACACCATCTAGCACTTCTCATTCCTGTCCCCAATTCTCTTCTCTGTCATTGTGTTACCCTTTGTCATACATAAAATTACACTGTAAATTCCTTCAAGGCAAGTTCTGTGTCTTAATTTATTTTCCAAACTGCCAGCAGTCTTGGGGTGCTGTATAATAGCGTGCTGGATCTCATTAGTTTGCAGATATATTTTGATACAAGAAGCAGCATGTGTCTAATTTGCTAACAAGGTTATTCAAAGACAGGTTGTTTTTCCCCCCCAATATTTCTTGTTACCTGCTTCTCTCTCTATGTAATCCTTAGTGCTTGCAGATATACACATAAGTACATCTTTGTAGGACCTCACACCTGTATGTCTGTTAAAACAGTACAGGTTCAGGGTTCAAATACACAACATTTGTTTTCTGCATTTCAATGTGGCTCAGGCCTATAAGGAGACACATGCTCTGTATCTCAGAGGATTTTCCCAGCAATTCAGCTGTTTTTCCCTAACACGGGCAAAACTTATGATGAAATCAGAGCAGCTACGGCCTCTAAGTCCATGAAACCTGCTGTTTCTGAAGTCTCAGACCTCAGCTGTTGGCTTAATGGGAGTTTTGCCCTGTGTAGTAATGAGTTTCTTCATCTCTCATTGACTTCATTGAGAGTCGAAAGATGCTCAGCTGGTGATGGTAGGTACCAGTAGAAATCTAAATGCCCAGACCACTTTTAGTATCTAAGTATTGAGAAAGAGTAATCCTATCTAAGGACTGATAGGAGGTATTTTATACTCATACTTGCCTATCACTAGGCTGTCCTCAAAATAAGCAGTCATGCTTTCTTCTACCCCTCCCCTCAGTTTGGTGATTTCATGGAAAACAAATGTTCTGAGGGCTTTTGTCATTCTTTTTTTTCTATTACATTGCTTACAGATTGACTCCTTGTGTAATCACAGATTGAATAGACTGGATCTGAATGTTAGGCTGGGGATGGAAAAAAGTGGAAACTAGTGGCAGGATCCTGCTATTAGGTGTTTCTCAATATAACTTGAAACTGAACTCAGTGATATTGGTAAAGGAGAGGTCTGACAAAATTCTGATTATTTATTTGCATAAGCGTAGATGTGAAGACTACTTTAGTTAGCCAGTAACTGCAAGTTGATGTTCTGACAGTTTTCTCAGATAATTACCTAGACATTGGGGTTCATATATTTGGGTGATATTTGCTGATATTTCCCTTACAGACCTTCTGGGTAATTCTGGGTTTTCATAAATGTGAAATAAATTAGTATTTTGAAAATTGCTGGATCTCCTACTGGTAATTCAGAAAGCCTTTGGGTTGTCTTTTCTTTTCATTCTAAACACAGTTTCATAAGTTTATTTCCATTATTTTGTGATACTATATGAAGTTGCAATTTTTCAACAGTCACTTTAAGAAACTTTGAATTTTCCCCTTCCGTCAAATTTAAAAATACTATTGACAAAAATGAGTGGTAAAGTAGAATCCAACCAATTTCCCAATATAGTATAGATCTCATCCATCAGTGACTACAGATGACTAAAGAAAGCACTTGTTACAGGATGCTCTGTTGTTCTCTGTATTGCGGTACTTCATTATTTTTTTAGTGGTAAAGTTAAAGCCACAATCAGTATCAGTATCAGTATCAGTAATAACTTTTGAAACAAGATTCTGTAGACTACACTGTTTACTTGTAATGAAAACCAGTAATTTGCACAACTTGGATGTAGTAGACATGTTAGTGCCTCTCATAATGTATTCAAATTTTTTGGAGAGTACATACACTTTGTCATCTTTATTATAATTTTTTTTCTTTTTTTCAATCTAGCTTTTTTAAATTCAAATTTTAGATCCAAGAATAGAATGTTGTAGATGATGGTTGTACAGCTAAATAAAATGAGAAAACAGTAGGAATAGTTATCAATGGATACTCTTTTGACTAGGTAATTGCTGAATAACTGAAAACTGGGAAAGATTTGCAAGTCCAGGTTCATTAACTGATTTAATTCAGACATCTAGAAATTATTTGTTACTCTGTTTGTCACCAAAACTCCGTTTGTAACTATTTGAGGAAAAGAGGACCTGCCAGAAGGTTCATTGCTTCCACCTTAAATACCTACAGAGGAATTGTTAGACAAGAAGTTCAGTTAGCCTGTTTAAAGACAACTAAGCTTAGCTGAAGAAAAAAACTTTGCTAAAACAAGAGGCCTAAAGATTGACCTCAATGGAACAAAAACTCTGTCCAGTGAACTAGATCACTGAGCTGTTGTTTTTTAATTTGTTTTAATTGGATACTGATTCTCACTATCTGACTGTAAAACTCTATAGCTAACAGAAGTTTGTCATTAGGAACTTCATCAAAGGCTTTCTAAAAATATAAATAACTAATGTAATCTTCTGTTAAAATTTGTAAGTTCCTATACAATATCCACAAAGTTAGGTGGCTAGAATTTTCCCTATGCTGTACTATGCCAGTTATCTCTTATTAAATTATTGCTATCCCTCAGAGGCACATTCTGAAATACTTCTTACCTACTTATTTTTTCAATGCCATTTCTCATTGCTAATTACCTGGAAAGATGTGGGCGACATCTGACCCAAATCTTAAGAGTAAAAAAAAGTGTTTTTCCAGTCTTTTTAAAGAAGCTTATGGCTTTCTTCTGATTGATGTGAAATTTTGTTTTATATGATGAGATAGCCTCAAAACATGGATGAACCATACATCAGCACCCCTTGAAATCTTTACAGTTCAGGCTTGGAAAGAAAGAAAGGGCAAAGAATGAATTTTAAAAGTCAACTACTTGCCCTTTTGTCTACAATTTATCCAGGGTCTGAAACAGCCCACACAACTTAAAATAGCTAACAAGACAGTCTTCGTGGTTGTGAATCACTGGAGTGTAGTATAACCTGCTTTGAACTCCTTGAACCAAGGTATCCAGAGATATACCTTGCATGCCAAAGGGGTAAACAGGTAATGGAGCGTCTAGTATTCCAACAGAAACATTACCCCCAAGTCCTTTTGCTCCTGTTCTTCTATAAGCACAATTCATTTTCTGCTTACAAAGAGGTTAGAGTGTGGGAAGAGATTTGTCTCCAAGCACATGGTAAAATTAGACTTTTGTCCCATGAGTAAAAGTCTCTACTCTGTCCAGAGCCACAATAGGAAACAGTGTTCTGTCAAAAGTAGTACAATATTCCCCATCTCTCTCAAGTGGAAGAATATTGACAGTATGAAAATGACACTTTTCTGTTTCAGCAACTTCACATTTCTAGTACTTTGCCATCATGGTTCTGTAGATAACTTACTAAGTGCTCTAGGCAATACTGATCAAGGTATGTAGGAGGAAAAAAAGACGTAACCAAATCTCAAGGTTTTCATTGTGCAGCTCTTAACTAGTTTTGTGTAGAGTGGCTGTGAATAGTGTTTTGTTGATTTTTAAATGATGCTGGCCTACAATGAAAAGGAATCAACAATGTATAAGCACACTTAAAAACCTACTGCGTGATCAAGGACAAGAAATTGAAGTGAGAGCCTTACCAGTATATAATGCTGCTCTGTGCCATTGCTACTGATAGTCTTCCAATAACAGTCATTAAGCAATAATTGGTATTCCTAAAGAATTTTAAAATTATGTCACTACATTAAAATGTGCAAGTTTATATAAACTGATGCGATGTCACCTGCGGTACTAAGCCTGTTTATTTTTATGACCATTTTAGGAAAAAACCTGTTTCTATATTTTTTTTAATTTATTCATAAATTTGGGAACAGGCAAGCTCATTTTCTATTTTAATTAGCTATGACTTTAGTTTTTGTTCTTTTTCTTGATGTTTTTATTCTACAGTTGGCCCAAACACTGAGATAAATACACAACCTTACCAAATAAGGACATTTTCTATTTTTATAAGGAGGGGGTTGCAGCTACCATCTTCACTGGAGAGGTTCTCAGAGAATATTCCTCAAGAAATTGTATTTGTAAAATCTGATTTGGACAGAATTCACANTGGAGATTAGGAAGAAGTTTTTTACGGAAAGGGTCATTAGGCACTGGAATATGCTGCCCAGGGAGGTGGTTGATTTGCCTTCCCTGGAGGTGTTTAAGTTACGGGTGGACGGGGTCCTGAGGGACATGGTTTAGTGTTTTGTGGGAGTGGTTGGACTCGATGATCCGGTGGGTCTCTTCCAACCCAGTGATTCTGTGATTCTGTGAAACACTGAGATAAATACACAACCTTACCAAATAAGGACATTTTCTATTTTTATAAGGAGGGGGTTGCAGCTACCATCTTCACTGGAGAGGTTCTCAGAGAATATTCCTCAAGAAATTGTATTTGTAAAATCTGATTTGGACAGAATTCACATCAGCAGTTCCTAATTTGCTTTTGCTATCACTCCAGCTGAGATCAGCTACACAGGACTTGATAGATAAGAGTTATGGGGGTTTGGAGGTCAATCATTATCACTAAACAAGATTTTAAACCTCTGAGACAGATTATTTCCCCATTACCTACATTGCTCTGCACCCTTTGTGAACTGTGGGTTGCCCACGGGCCAGGGATCCTACAACGGGAAAAAGCTAAAGTAATACCCACTAGACAGGCTCAGTGCTTACTGTTCTGCTTACCCTCATCAGTCTTATCAGCGCTATATGGGCAACTTGAAATTGTGGTCATCCAAGGGCTGCTTGAATTGAATTATGAGACAATGGAAACTGACTCAAGATCAGAAAGCACAAACAAGATCAACATCTTGAGCTGAGCCATCTGGTCTCATTGCTGTAAATGATTTACTAGGAAACACAAGTTTTTGCCTGGGTACGACCACAGACTGATTACCTGTGAATACCACCTTGTTTAATATATGAGATGATCACTTAGTGTTTGGCAGATTTAGTAAAATCTCTAAATAAATACAAAAAAAAGCATGTGATCACCCAAATGCAACAGAGAAAAACATCACAAAATGCAATGACTTTTCCTCTTTTCCTTTATTCATTTCCAGACATCAGTTAGTAAAGTGAATAAGAAAAGATAATTGTTTGAGAAGGAAAAACTCCTAGAAGACAAATCCAGAATGTATGACTCGGAGAACAAAAGGAATGTTCAGGAAATTCCTAGGATAGCAATTTTTTCCAGTTTGATGATATTTTTCTTGATAGACATTGCACTTGAGTTTATTGTTTAAAAAAAATCAATTTTCATTTACATGGTCATGTTTGGTGATAGAAATAGTCATGAGTGGAGTTGCTGCACTGTTAGATTTACATGCAATACAAGAATTAAATGTGTTGATATCTTATAAATTATTTTATGCTCTCTTCTGAGGAAAAATACAAATTATACAAGTTAAATATATTAACACAACATTCTTTTGTAAAATGATATATCATTTATTTCCATGAGTTATGGATGATCTCATAACTCATGAGTGATGGAGCAAAACAGAGCTGGAAGTGAGTTATGAAAAGTCATTGGTAGAAATAAATGGTGTATACAGAATCAGCCTGCTCTACATGTTCTCTTTATGGAACACTGGTTTTCATTGTAGACTGTGCATTGATGGACTATAATATTTTACATTAAGTGCTGAAGCAATATTAGTGCCCTGATTGAAGGAGTGTGACTGCCTGGTAGTATTGCCGGTGGTTTGGATGAAGCATTCATGTAAAGATAAGTAAAGGGCTGTGGTTTGGGTTTTTACCCTTGCTCCTGAAACTGTTATTACTAACATAGGCAAAGAGGAAGTAATTACAGATGGACAAGAAGGAGCAAATTAACAAATTATTCATAGTTTTTGGTAGATTACTCATGGAAGCGTATAGAGATCCTGTTTCCAGGAAACTGCAGACAACCCTGTATCAAATACAGAGGAAATGGTGGAGAGCAGGTGGAGCCAGAGGACTAATGGGCAAAGAGTTTAGAAAAATTTGCTTTCATAAAACTGGCTGTGGAAATTACCAGGTAAGATAATAATATTCCAGGTGCATTGTAGAGAGCTAAATTGTCTTTGTGTATATGTCCTACTCCTATAGCATTCTGTTAATACTAAAGATTTTCCAAATGAGGAGCTCAGTCACTCTGTCTTCTCTATAAGGCAAATGGAGATAACTCATCTGAAACATGGGTCATCCTCTAAAGGCTATTATCTCTGTATCTTGATTATATAGGAAATGTAGGCAACTTTACTGAGCTTTAGTGCCTCAAAAGACACAATAGATGTGCCGCTCAAACTGGAGTATGATGCTGTGTGAAAATGACTACTGCAAAGTATATACAAAGGATGAACAAGGGTCAGTAGAGAGGTAACTTTACTTTGACCAGCACAAAAATTGCAGTTGCTTATTGCTAAAAATGGGAAGGTTAAAAAAGGTCAAAGTTATTAAAGCTGGAGAAAACAGTCTTGTAGAGACACGTGACAGTAAAGAACTTGTTCTGTATGGCATCCCAAGGTTGAAGTGGCTTGCTTATGATCCAGAAGTACAAGAACAAATACACTAAGTAAGTGTTAAAAGACTATTTAAGCTAGTGGGAAAAAAAAATCCTCTAATAATAACTCCTGGCTGGAAGCTGAAGCCAAAGAAATTCAAATGAGTAGTAAGGCATAGTTTCACAGCAGCAATGATATTTAAACTTCAGAGCAAAAAGCCAAGGGCAGTGTTTGTTTCCCCATCTCTGCCTTCAAATCAAGACTAGATGTTTTTCTGTAATACGTTAAATATAAACAACTGACCTGAGTACAATTGAAAATGATATTTAATGACCTATGATATACAGGGTCAGAATAGATGATCTAATGGATTCTTCTTGCCTTGAACTGTATGAAAAAGTTAATGGAGCTGCACCACTTTACAGAGACATGGAATTTATCTTTCATGTCGATTACTCAGCATATTATTTTTTTTTTACAACTGGCTTGTGTAAAGTCATGTAGAACTGGCTTTACTTTGAAGGTTTTATTCCATGTATTACTATATGGAGATACAGATACAGAAGACCTATCAACTACTCACATTAAGTTCATATTAAATTTGTTTAGCAAAATTATTTCCATTTTTTAAAAGCATTAATGCCATCCTCATCACTAGTTCAAGTCAAAAATATGCTTGGCATTAAGGTCTTTGCACTCAAATGTTTGTGTCCCTAATTAATTCAAATGTAACCATTCGCTACATCTTCATTCCCATATTTCTCCTCCTCTGTGTCTCACAGGTTTTTGTGGTAATTAGAGGGTTGGAATTACAAATTTTCGTAGTCTTGTGGGGTTTTTTACCTTCATTTTCTCACCTCATCTTTAAGCAGAATTTTATTCTCATGATTCTTCTTGCCCTGGAGGGCTGCACAACCTCCCTAGTGCTATCCTTGTTCTTTTTCCTATCTAGTAGCTTAATCCCAGATTGATTCATTATATTTCTCTGAGGCTCACTGTAGCAATTTTTTGGTCCTGATTTTTCTCCTGATACAGGCAGTTCTACTTTCCTCCCGGTCTCTTTCATGTTTTTGTCTTCCAGAAAGTCTGGAGGCCCTGTGTTTAGAATTAATATCCTTCCTTGGGAATATATCATGTTTCTCATGTAAGTACTACACTGCCATGCATTTGATTACCAGATGTTCATATTTTGAATATCATATTTCTGTAATGGCATCGTCAGAAACAGTATCCTAGTTACACACCGGATGTCGAGGCACTCCATGAATATTTTATTACTCTGTTCATGGATGATTCTCCTGAAGCGTCTTTTATAGCTTAGTTTCATGGTGATTCAATTGTCCCATTGTTGAGCAAGATCTTTTTAACCATTTTCACTGGTTCTAGTAGTTCTAAGCCTCAGTTCTCATTGCTCTAGTATAAGTAATTATAGGCACTTTTTCTTCCTGTGAGAGTATCTTTTAAAAAGGGGGCCTTATTGTCACCGTTTTGTCAGATTCTGAACTTTCTAAAGGACAGGGGGACTTCTAGTCTTGGGCAGTGCTATTTCCATAATTGACTGAACTACTTTAGTTTGGTGTCATAACTTTGATAGCAGGTAGTGCCAGATGCTTCACTGGAAGGTGGAATGCTTGTTCATAGGGAAAAGTTTTTTTCTTTAAACACATCAAGCACTAACTGCCTTACTTTCTAATGTGCTCTATATCTACCATTTATGCAGTAGTATTTTTCTTTTGGTATTTTTGAACCACTCTCTAACTTCATAGAATCTTTAGGTTGGAAAAGACCTCCAGCATCATAGAGTCCAACTTCTCCCAATGTCTTTTCAAAAACAATATTTTATTAACTGTAGCCATCTTTGAATTTTATGTGGAATGTGTGAACTGACATGTATATCCTAGACTCAAGTATATTAAAAATATTTCCAGTCTCAAACAATTTAGGAAGAATACCTCTCTCCCAACATCAAATTATTTTATATGACATGAAGTGTGTTTGACAGTTTTTGACTCGTTTATTCTTCCTGTAGAATTCATTATTTAAAGTTGTAGGAGAATTAATTATATTTCTTCTTTGCTGCTGAAAGATTTCAAACGCTTGCTTCTTTGAAGTTTTAGGTTATATGCTTTCAACACCTCTATTATAACACTTAAAACACTAAATGTGTATTAAGAAAGAACAATGTAATAGCTACAGTTTTCAAATACTAAAACCTTTAACAGCATAGCAGTCTGGTTCTGGATTAAGATTTCCACCAGCAGACAGAGAAATGACAGCTTCTAAGAAATTCTTTATTCTGGTGTTTCCTTTAGAATGTTTAGAATTGAAAGAAATTTTGACTTGTAAACCAACTGTGGAGTAGAAAATAAACTGCGGGTAAACTTTAGATGTGAGCTGAACCCATTGCAGTTTCCTTTCAATGGCTAATGCCTATTAAGAATTACAATTGCTAGCACTGGAATCTGTTGGGGGAGAAAGACATAAATTACCTTCAGTAAAACTTTAAATGCTTTAATTTTGCAGGGTTTTAGATAGTGGAGTGCTTTTCATTTTTTACTAAAATATTTACGGGCTTTTGACATTTTGATCAAAATAATTTCATTTACTAAAATGTTGGGAGAACTAGGTTTTGGTGAAAAGGAAAATGTTAAGGAAAACTAAATACATAACAGAAAAAAATGGAAATATGGACAATTATAGCCAATTTTCCAATGGGGAAAGAAAGCATTAGAATCTACACCCTGAAAACCCTTATACACACATAGTGACAACAGAGGTTAGACAAAGAAAAATTACAAGTTTGAAATATTCAAAGTTCACCTTTTTATTTAGAATCGTAACCAAGAACCATTACAGTCCATGAAAAAAAAACCAACATTTTTTTCCCCCAAAACTATTATATAATTCTTAGCTCTTTTGGGAAGTTTTATGCTATCCTTAAACTGAGAAAAAGATTTAACAGTATCGCCTAGGGCATCTCAAGAACTCGAACAGAATCATTACTGATACTTGTCCAAACGTTATCTCAAGTAGGGAGTTGAGAGCTATGAGTACACAGAGAACGCTGCTCCAACAACAGGAACACAAAGCGAACACCCCCAAGTTATATAAAGGCTGGGTCTGTGTGTGAGGATGCTTCACATTATTATATTATATAATACTGTTCTACTTCTTGTAGAAGGTTCCTATATCCATCTTTATGCACATTAATAGTGGACATTTAGGACAAAGCAGGACCAGCATCACTAACCTAGAGTACAGATTCTGCTACAGCCTGAAGGTCTTACTGAAATGTGGTGAAACAAAGATTGCAAGCATTCTGAATACCTGAAGAATAGAGACTGGGCTGAGACTATGCTGTTCCAACCATCCACTCTCTTTTACGTTACTTCTAATCAACATGCTATTTTTATCATAACAGGGAAAAATCCTGAACGAGATAATGAGAGTCATATTATCCTATGAAAAGGTAATCTTTGACACATTTTTTCTCAGTAATCAGCAGAAGGGAAAAAATAAACCACCTCTTTATCATAATTAACACCTAATTTATACAACGTAAGGACTGGATTCCTGGAACAAAGTGAATTTATGTTTTTCTTGATGTGATTATTAGAAATGTCTCCAGTATCTCATTCAGACTTTTATGTCTTCATCCTATAATTCTATTGTCATTTGCTGTCATTCAGGAGGACAGGAAAGGGCATACAACAGAAGTATAAACCTGATGACCAGCTGACTCATAAACTCAATTGCAAACTCAGCATCAGAAAAGGAGTATCTTTTTCTTTTTCTAATTTCAGTAGAGATGTGGAAAGCTATGGTCTTTCAAGAATAAAATATTATAAAGCAATAAGATTAAATACCCTTTTTCCTTCCATGCATATGGATATAAAGCTAATATTCAGATTTAATACATACAAAAAGTGACACAGAACTAACTTCTATCATGTTTTTAGCAACACAATATTAATGTATTTCATCTCCTCATAAACAGTATATGGTAATAATAACATGACCACTAATACCAATCAGAATTCCATTTGCTAGTATTTTTGTGTATTGTGTTCAGCATTTTGTAGGAGAGTTTAAAGATCGTTAAGTTAAAAGGATGCTGGCGCTCTCAAATGCAGACATAACTGTTGGATGATCTGATCTAACTTACTTCTTTCTTAGGTCTTTTTAATTTATTTGTAAATCGGAAAGGCTTGAATGTATGTGATAGACTGTCAAATAATTGTTAAAGAAACACTGTTTACTTGAAAAACACTGTGGGAAATATGCTCAATTCCATCTCTTAGAAATAACACTGTAACCTGAAATGCTAATCGAGACGCATAACCTCCACTCCATCTGTGTATGTGATGGTAAATATACAGGAATGGTGAAATTGTCCACTAAAATATATGCTTAAAAGGAAACTCCATGGAATATTTCCTAATAACTCTTAGCATTTCATTAAATTTTTTATATTATGTTGAGCATCAGGCAGATGTTTTTATAGAACTGTGTCAAAACCACAGGATCTTACTCCTGTTTGGTAGTATTTTTCTTCTAGATATCCTTTTGGGGTTTGCCCCAGTTGCACTACTTTATACTAAATTTCATCCACCATGACAGTCTGCAGTCAAACCATCCTTCCATAAATCAAGACAATTAATGACAGTGAAGGCAATGTGAAACACGTCAGAAAATTTCACTTAAGCGTACAGGTTTTTTGGTCAAGTAGAGATCAGAGACAGCTACATTGCGCTATAGATTTTCCATCTCTGACAATGGGCAGTCACATAGATTATATTTTTCCTCTGGAGCAATAACTCTTGAAATGGCGTAAGTACCGAAAGAATGCAGATTCACAGCCTGACATTTTTTTGCATTATTTTTCCTAAATGAGAAGTGCCAATTTCAGCATTTCCTTTTAATTTATAGCAGTTCTTCATCAGGATAATAAATACCAAATTATTTACTTCAGAGTATTGAGAGGATTACTTAGTTAATGTTTAAAAAGCACTTTGAAGATAAAAAGCACTATTGAGCTGTTTAAGACTTACTGAATAGTTAATTATCAAAAGGTCCCATTCTCCCCCCTACAGGTTATTCCTATGTAGGGGAGAGTAAATGCTGAGCTTCATATCATGACTTTCAAAGCCAGGCTTTTAAAATACAATAAGTTTCAAAAATTTGCTTTATTAGTGGCCTGAATCTCATCTTTTTAAACTCAATAGCAAAAGTCTAACAGATTCCACTGAAGAATGATGTAGCTGTTCAAAATAAACAAGTTGGAACAATGGTTAGAGCCCATGTCCACATTACTTTACTTTTTTTCTTTCTTAGTGTGTGTGAATATATATACATATATACACACATATATATGTACATATATATATATATGTACATGCACAGATGGTGGCTTACAGATGAGTGAAATACGTGGTTTTTTTTTAATTTGGAGCTTTAAGTGTATGCAACTCATTCCTTCATAAAATCCCCTTTTAGAGAGATGTGCTGACCATGCAGGAACCTCCACAGGCGAAATGGATCCCATTACAGAGTCTGAACAGAACAGATGAATGATCTTCACACCAGTGGGGAAAACAGTTCTTGAAAAGGCTCCACCTGGCTCCTATACGCTGGCCAACTCACAGCTAACAGAGACCTCATGAAGAAATAGAGAGAAAGGAAAGAATTTCTGAACATGACATTCAGAGTCAGCCTTGTTCACAACAGAATCATTGAAGGTAATTACCAGTCTTTTCTTCAGTATCTTAACTGTTATAAGCCACCCTAAGTGACCAGTGTAAAGTAAAAATTACTCCGTATGCGGAGGATGGGAATCTCCCTTCTGACTAATCAGTTTGGGAAATACTGTTGCACACACATCAGATCTTTAATGTAGGCATCAGCCCTCCAAATACCAATGTACCTACTTAATTTTGTAAACATTAAATATTTCTTGCCTCTGGTATGACTGATTAGGAGTCAGATGTTAAGTATTTGTTAATAATAGCTTACTTATAGCTTAAATTCATAAATATATGCCATTTGAGAAAAAGTCATGAGAGTTATATATTTAACTGGAGCTCATAATTGATTCTTCCCTAAGATAAAGAACAGTATCTCAACCTGGACTCATTTAAATTTGACCTTTTAATGTGCTACAGCAGCATACTATCTTATGCTTTTAGCTGTGTTGGCTCTTAAATCAGGGTCTAGATGTAAAAGGTCACATTGAATTCCTGAGTTACACTTTTAACAAGAACCACTCTTTTCATGATTAATATCAAGAATACACAGGGATTATAAAGAGAAAAGAGTAAAGGAGTGAGGGGGGATTTGATTAACAAATTGGCCTCTTTAGACTCTCATCTGTTTGCAGGCGTAGCCTAGCCTGATGACAGGAGGCACAGCTAAAGAAGTGATGGTTAAAACACAATGCTATGAAATAAAAAATTACTTGGTCTTTCAAGTGAGAATGTAAATCTTGAGTTAAAAAATTAATGTTTGGTCAATGCACCCCACACATTTCCAAAGCACAGAAGTTAATTATAAGTTTATGGTTTTATGCTTCTAAAATATTCCTCTCCCACAGGATCTCATGAAATATGTGTGTGTTTACAGGAAACTGTGGAAATACTGACTCACCTTTTCAATAATTTACACAGGATAATTTCTTGAAAAGCAAGATCAGCAGGGGCTTTTTTCCCTGATTGCAAAGGATTTGGCTAGCTACCTCTGGATACTTTCAATATAAGGAGGAATTTCAAAGTAGAATCTTAATGATGTTTCTCTTTGACAATACAGTTTTACTACTAATTACTACAGTCCTCTAAACCACAGCCTCATATATGTTACTAAGATGCTTCAAAATTTTGTTTCTGACTGGTGTCAGAAACACTGACTGATGCTCCAAACACTGCTGTACATAAATATAACAGATTCCTCCTACTACATAAAAATCATTTGGATTTCTCCAGCTTTTCTTAGGGTGTTTCTATGTACTCTCTGTAGGCCATGGTGTTTTTCTCAAATGTGATTTGAGAGACTCTAAGTAAGTGATGGTCAATGCTTAAAACCAAAGTGATTGAAACCTAAATAATGTTCTGTCCTGAAATCCTGCAAAAAGGAGTGAAATTATGTCACCAAGGGAAAGAGCACACTAAACATTGTGACACTGTCAAGTTCAATTTAAGTGGACGAAGCAACAAATAGGCTGTGTCAGAAAAAGGTTTTTACATGCATACATGTAGTTGAGTGAAACACACCCCAATGAACACCCTACTGAACCACCCCAGGGATGTGTGACGCTCCCTCTGACCAGTGCCTGTGTCAAGCTCTTGGGTGGAGGCTCATCACCAATGCATAACAGTTCCACCTCAGACACTCTGCTTCTACAGTCTGTTGGGCATCCACACAGAAATATTCCCCGGCCAAACTCAGCCTGTGCTGCCTGGATAGCCAGATATTGACACAAGCTACCAATCAGGCCACAGTTCACCCTTCCAACAGTTCCAGGTACCATTCTTCTGTTGATCCACAGCCCACAGCAAGGCTCATTGCACTCAGATCCTCTCTGCATTGTCATACCAGCCATGGCTCATTATGCCAAGGCCTTATTTGCAGTGTTTGCTTGGCCATGACTAATTAAATTCAATCACTCAGACCTCGGTCAAGGGAAATCCATGAGGCTACCATGTCAAATGAAGGATACTTTCTATAAGCCTCCACTTGTAGTCAGCATTTATTCCTATCAGGTGGTGGTTCATGAAACTCTGAGATGTTTTTTGGAATCATGTTTCTGCATCCTAAATGCAGTCCTAGTCTATATTTTAGTCTGTAACATAAGTTACAAGTCCATAATGTAAGTTACAAGACCTATTTGCGTTCCTCAAGTTCACAACTGAAAACCAGAGCTCCAAGGGAACAAGAATAAAGTACAAGCAATATGGATATGAAGCTATTTTTCCTTGGCTACATCCCCTATTGAAGTAGCTTCAAGAAGAAAACACATAGAGTTGCCACAACAGATAAAACATACCTCCAGGATATTGTTATAATGGTGTCAGAAATATAATGAACCCTTTCAAGTATTTCTTACAGACAGCCCTGCAGAACCTAACAATATTTTCATAATGAAGAAAATTCAGGAGCTTTGTAGCTAAAAAATACAGCAGGTTCATGCAAATGCTCAAACATAACATGATGTCCAGCATAATGAATACGTTAAATGAATAGCCACAGGACACAGAAAATGTTCTACAAGTCTGCTCCATTAATCTTCTAAGAGAGTGAGAATCTGCTACAACACTGGAATTTTCTTTTGGGATTTTCTAATTTAACGGTTATTGTAGTCAATGCTTATTGTAGTCTTCATTTCATTCTGAGCCTGAAAATAGTAGCTAATGAAATTTGACCTTATAGACAAAGAGCAAAACAAATAATAATAGTGCTAATAGATACAAAAAGCAAAAAACAGTAAGCAAGCATTTCAAAAAACTTTACATGTAAAAAGTACATTTCTGAATTTCAGAAGTATTTTAAATTCTTGCAGTGACCTGTATGACCTTCTCGTCAATCTGCCCCACATGAATAATGCAGCCACCCCAAACTCATGCCATTAAAAATTGTAATAATTGTCTGACATGCACGTGCAACATTACGCTGGGGATCAATTTGGCCCAGAGCATTCCATTAAAACACAAAGTGAGTTTCAAATGTATATGTTAAAATGAAACATCAGCTATAGTGAAAAAGAAAGCAGAACAGCGTGGGGTTTAGGTATTAGTATGCATTTTCCTTTAGAGAACATTTTGCTACACTTTTATTATGCATAATGCCATTCCGCATTTGATGTACAATCAATCCACATTTTATTTTGCTTTTAAAATTATCCTATAAAAAGTACAGGTCAATCAATATACTTTGCTCTAGAGAGATGGTGGAATTATTTGAATTGCTATTGCTTTTTAATATTTAGTTTTCAATAAAGCCTTGCTTATGGTCCATTGTACTAGCTAGCAAACAGATACTTATGAAAACGTGGCCTGTAATCTGAAGTTCAGCATCTTTGTTTGAATTATGAAGCTTTGGTAAGCTTAGAACAAGACAGATAAAATGCATCTGAGTGGCCTGCTTATAGCTTTTTCTTCATATGTAACCGCTGAATATTCAGAGATTGAAATCACTCCACCACCTTGGCAGTTCATATAGCAGGATACCTAACAAATCATTCTATTGGAATTAATGTGAGGAATTCAGTCACAGATAGATGAAAACTGAAAAACTACTTGAGGGTGTGTTCGCCTTTTACCGAACACAAAATATGCTTCTATAGATAACCCTGACATGGAAAGTGTATTCCTAAGTATATAATAGGCTAAGCAAGAGTTGATCAATGACTGGAGAAGGTCATTTAAGATTTTGAAAATCCTGGACACGTTTTGGCTTGAGCAAAGAGTGTAGGTGAGACTTCTATTAGTGCATTTATGTAACTTTAGCAGGGTTACCAGTGAGGAAATTGGTTGTCCCTGACACTAGATGCACATGGAATTTTTAATGTGTGAAAGTATTGCAAGGCAGACTTATTCCCAGAAGACAATAAATGCACCCTTTGGATTCTATGTCTAGATAGTCATCATGGCTACTATGTACACTGAAATTTTAAAATCTCAAATATTATTAAAACTTATAGTTATGAATTTCTCCCCACTGTAAACTATTTATTTGTTGGAGGAGGCAGCCAATACTTCACACTTGCCAATCTGTGTGAAGTTTTAGAGATGTCTGTATTACTGAGTTGAAGTCACTGTACATGTGCAGTGACTAATTTTATGTAGCTTCAGAAATTTACATTAATACAAAACTTTAAGTCTACTCATTCTGCATTGACTAAATCAAATTTATTCTTTAATTTCCATGCTTCCATCTTGAAATTAGAATATAAGAAACAACTTCTTAATTTTCTCACAGAAAATCAGCAGATTTTATACAACAAAACAATACAAAATTGTTCTTTTCCAGGCTAACATGGTACACAGCAGATTTCAGCCTGTAGTTAATTTTGTAATGAAGTGGTAAATAGGGATTTGAAAGATAAATACTGACAGGTGTGTTACTAGCATTGTAGTATTTTTGAATATGAAGAGTTTCTCAAAGTTTCCATCATATATAATTACTGTACTTACAAAAGCATTTCCCAACACAGAAAAAGGCTAAATTTAGTAGCAGCCAACCTGTCATTCTACCTCCTTTTTCAGCATTCCTGCTTTTCTTGGAGGTCATTTTTAATGAGTACATACAAGCACTGGAAAAAAATCAGGTGAATAAATTAACTACCAATTAAGGTAGTTAAAAAAAAGAAAAAGAAAAATTTAATTACTAGTTTCTATATATAAGTCCACTCGTTATCATGCAGTATGCCTGCATATTTATCACATGACAATTACTCGGGCTCTGAAGAAATGTAATGTTTTCATTGTGTCGCAATCCTGAATCTGGATATAACATGAAGCAAAAGAATTTGCTTTCAAATTTTTATGTCAATGGGTACCATTGAAAGAATGTTATCACAATATAGCAAGTGCTTAATTGTTTCTATATAACACTTCTCCCCCATTTAATATCATTGTCTTTTTGGAGTGGCTGTTGACCTAATTTTCACTTAATTGCAATGAGAATATAAAATTGCCTTTAAAGCAATGAATTTTTTTCACTTGATTACCCATGACATCTGAAATGGTGAATTCATAATTGATAAACTTTGTTACCATCATCAATAGTGAACTGGCATTATTACTCAAAATCTTACAAAACAATGATATTGTCAGAAAATATACAAAATACTGAGAATAGGACTCCTTAGAAAACATCACATTTATTTATAAGACAGAAAACAATTTAATATCTACAAATACATAATTAACTCCCTATGTATTGGGATGTTAACATACTAATTATCCTATGAAATATGATTACGTAATAACCATGTGTTTTAGGCAACTGTATTGGGATTTGACTGAGTAGCATAATCAACATTTGGCATTAGACCCATAAAAGAAGGGAAAATGTTTTTCTTTCCATCAGAGAAAGAATAGAAGATAAGGTGAAGAAAGAAAACAAGGTGAAAAAGATCCATCTCACCCCAATGAATCACAGAGTTAGTACAAAAAAAAGGATGTAGATGCTTATAGTTGCAATTTCAATGCAGACCTTTAGATGCCAAAACGAGTGGAATCTGGAAATGTAAATGAAATGCCATGGATATCTGTTAAAAGGTAAGCTATGAACCTCCAATTGAAATCCCAATCTGATGAGTAAATTATCCAAGAAGGAAATACCTCAGTATGGTGAAGATAACTTCTAACCTTTCATAACTGCCCACTAAAGACCAACAAGCAGTATCTCTGTCCAGTATATAACCATTTAATCTTTATTTTGAAGATTTCAGATAAGTTTACTCTTTGTTTAAAATCTAACCACTGGCATAGAACAAAAAGAAGACAACAGGGTAGTGACAGTGCTCTTTTCATTTAACAAGCTTTTGTCCAATTCTTCAGTTATCTTTTGGGAACTTCACTGAAACTCAGAGGAATTATGTAACTAATTACTTTTGTTAATATGATGACTAGAAGTCAGAACACTTCTCAGAAAATTTAAGTCCTAAAATCAAGGTCCTCCTCTGCTTGAGAGGATTCAAATCTTGTATTCTCAGAGACTGAGCTAGTCCTGCATACATCCAGAGTCAAAATCCAGTCAGTCATGTGTAGAGTTCAGCTACTGTCAGATGATAACAGGATTTTGTAGCAGTATTAGTTTCATCAATGTTGAATCAATTCGATCATGGTGGTTCAAGAACTTTAATGCCAATAAGACGGACAGATGGAAAGTAAAGTCAGCAGATGGTAAATACTCCCAAGTGCCTGTGACCTCTCTGTTATACGTCAAAGCATTATTCCTTTACATTTTTTCAGAGACATCTCTCAAAATAAACACTATTAGAGCAAGTGGGAAGCAATTAGATTGCTGATGACATCTCAGAATAAAGGATACATGCATGCAGTTTAAGTAGTATGCAGACTGTATCTTACACCATTAGAGACACTTACAGTATGCATTCATTCAGTCCTGCAATAGCTATGGACTGTATGCAGCACTTGCTATCAAAATTAGCCTCAGCTAACTCAATGTTATTTGTCTCTTTCCATTTCATTGTTCACGATCATTTATTGTTGATATCTGTGCTATTAGCACCACATGAATCACCTTAAAGTAATTTAATCAGCCATGTTATGCTGTCACTTAATATTGACTCAACTCAGACTGCATTGGTATAAAGTGAATGTATAATTTGGCTCAATGGCCAAAAATTCAAGATGATGCTTGTAGTATAGATTGCATCTTATGTTTTGGATTTCAAGTTCATTGCCCTCTAGTAGGTCTTTTATTCTGTGTATCTCACACTGATGACAAGGGTTAACAGTAACCATTAGTAGCTATTAGTGTGATACAGCTCATATGTACCACCCACCACTCACTCTCAGACTGGCTATTATTTCCTATAGAATTACTTTTCAGTATTCAAGTCAAGCATTACAGTATTGTCATGCTCAGCCAAGGACACAGACTATTATCTGCAAATATATAACAAATATTCAGGATTTTGTTTAAAAAAAATCAATGTATGTTTTTTTTTATTCCTAGCGTTTTCCACATAGCTGGATAAAAGGACCAAAAACAGCAATATATATGATCAAGGAAGAATGCAGCATAAGTCACAATTCTGTACAGGCTGGTAAAATTCTAAGATCTCATACAATGAAACGTGTATGTAAGACTTTATTTGTTAACATGAGAGGCTATCTGGTGGTGTGTTGTGAAAAAAACAACCAACCAAACAAACACAAACTGTGAAGAAGACCTTAGGCACCACACAGCTACATCATGTAATTTTTTTTTTTTGCAGTTCATTGATGGACTTACAGAGATACCTGCACACTGCAAAATACAGTAAAAGTTACATATAATTCCTGTCTTTTCTTTGACCTTTGATCTGTCAAAAAGGTAAGTGAAAAATGACATTTTTCACCAGGTAGTTAACTCCTTGGTTAGACTTGTCCCTGCCCTTTCTTGTAGGTGGTGTATTTCTGTTGATTTTGGCTATAACACAATTGGCAAACAAGGAAGCCTACAAGGTGTTTTTCACCACTGTGAAGTATTTTTCAGAAAGTGTTGAAGGTTTGTTTCTTTAAAACTTTTAAAATGTGGAAAGTAATATTACATGGAAGTGGAGTTTTGAAATCATGGTGCCGTAGATGAATAAAATATACTCCAAAGACATTACGCAGATAATATGTGTGTGTGTGTGTGTGTGTGTGTGTGTGTGTGTGTATATGTAGTATCTATTCTATGTAACTAACTGGAAATTATTGTCATGAACAAAAATTAATAGGGTATCCTTAACTTAAAGTGTAAGTTGTTGACCAGACAACATAAATGCTCTAAGTAAGAATCTTGAACTTTGAGATTTTCAGTTTCTGAACTGTATGGTTTGGGGAAATTCTACAACATAAGAATAACATAAATACTCCATACCTAACCTTTTAAAAAAAACCCTGATTGTACTGCTCTCATTCAAAATACTCCAGATTACATATTCACACTTCTGTATTTTATATTTTGAATTTTCAATTCAACCAAACCATCTAAAATCAAAGCAGTTGCTGGAAACTTCAAAATTAAACTGACATTTTTGTCTCTGAAAAGAGCACAGAGCTGTATAAAAATGCAAACATTTTCATGATTTTTTCCCAGAATCAATAGAAAAGTGATTTCCTAAATCTTCATAGTTCCAGTCCTATTCCAGTCTTGCGTGTTTATGTGACCAGCTGAACTTTGAAGGTCATAGTGTTATCAAATATAGAATATTTGGGTACTGATATCTATTATTGTTATGCCTTTATCATTAGTTACCTTCTCTAGCCTTTCCATCTTTCACAGATTTTATCATAAGACTTTTTTTTAGTTCTGCCTCACTGGTACTGAATAGCTTCAGGATTTATACTGATATATGAAAAACTCCACTAGAAATACTTTTTCCAGTCCTTCAATTAGTAAATCTTCGTTCTGTTTAGAGTAAGATCTGTAGATATTTTATTGCACTAATTTTCTCTCAGATTATTTTACAGCACCAATTCAAACACTGCACAAAGGCTATTGCGTGTCTCCAGTTACTTTTATCTCTGAAGCCAGGAATTTTATTGAAGAATGAAATCAGGTAATTTGACAAGACAGAATATACGTAAATTCAATCCTGCAACCCTTGTAAATATGGCCAATGTTGTTTTCTGCCTGTAGTTTTAGTCAATTGACTTTCATATTAGTGTTTCCAGATTTTCCATGATGTTTGTGCCAGGCTAAGCAGTCTGAAAAGAACTATTCTGACCCCCTCTATTGGTTTGGGGTTTTTTTCCATACTGATAAAGCATTGGTACTCTTCCAGGCATTTCAAACTCTCCGGTAGCACTAGGAACACAGTGATCTTTTGTACTCTTCAGTACATTCTTGAAAGTCTTTTGGGCAAGGATACTTTGAGCCTCCAGGTTATAAACTAATCAGTTTTAAGTCAACCTGCTTAGATGACTTAAACATATCATGAAATGTCTTCCAAAATACAGTTCAAACATGTTTATTGAATGTTCATCCATTTCGTATCTCTTCTCTAGCAATTCCACAGTTTCTGTCTGAAAAGGTGTCTTTTTTGTTCCTCCTAGTATAAACTAAAAGATCCTCATTATTTCCTTTTAAATTGTCACCCTTACATTTTCCAAATGTCTTATCAGTAAACTCCAGATTGGTTTCTAATTCTATTTATATTTTTTCCCTATTTTTGATATGTTGATTTGTATTAAAAGTTGCTACCTTTGGCCAGGATGGGCTTTCATCAAATTTGAAGCCATAGCTAAATCAAATATTTTTGTGTTGTATGGATTATTTTGGTCTTCCATTGTCTCATTTTGTGGATCTTAAAAGAGAACATTTTTTTTCATTGTATTTGCCTTGTAGTCACTTCATGTGCAATTAACAACAGCTTAGGAAAGTTACCTCCAGTAAAGACTAAGGGCATAAAAGCATAGACAAGGCAGCCGTCTTTCCTGCATCAACTCTGCCCAAGACAACACGATTTCTCTGTCACATAATGGAGGAGAAGACGCATCTTGTTCTTTATCTCACTTTTAAAGAAATTAGGTAATGATCACTGTCTCCCAAACAACCTCTAACATCTTATCTTGACAGTAAACCGTTCTAATCCATAATTTTAAGGGCCAAAATAGTTATATTGAGTTGGGCAAACGTGTGGTTTGGGTTGGGGTTTTTTTTCATTCAGTAAATATTTATCAATATATACAAAAAAAATTCAACGTATAGTTCCCAGGTTATGCAAAAATAGTTTTCTTTTTTTATTTGCACACATTATTGGTGGGCATTTTGAACAGAAATAATCTCACTGATCTGATCTGGTAATCTGTAATAGATTTCTGCCTTAGCATTGTTATCCTATTCTTTTAGATGCATTTAAAAATCCATACTTCTGATTTACTGGTAATTCTAAAAGAGTTAGAATGCTGAATATGTAGAATTCTGAACATGTATAATGCCTTTCTTATCTACTCTTCTTTTACATAGTCCACCCTTTTTGAATATGCACTAATGAGTTATACTTGAATTCGAGTAATGAGTCATTACATCAAATCTCAGGAATGCCAGTTATGTCCAATTCTTTTTCCACAATGAGAATATTCTATTTCTTTTGGTTCTTATGGCATTTCATAGGGTGCACATATATGCAACTGAAAAATAGCTCCTTTTTCTTGTTGGGTTGTTGTGGTTTTGTGGTTTTTTTTGTCATATCAGCTCTATTTATTCATGAGAGCACAGATTTAAATCTAGTGATAACTAAACTAGCTGTAAACAAGCAAGATTAGATATAAGAAGCTGTCAAGTTGCAATGGCATAAAATTCAGCTTAGGCTAATATGCTTAGATATTATTTGAGAGCTCACCTGAAGTCAGGATTGTGTTCTGTTTGCCTCCTTACTTCATAGCATTGATTATTAAGTGTCCTCCCAGTTCCTTCAACCAGTCTCAAACTGTTTGCAGGATATCTCACAAGAATATGACCCATCATGACGTCTTCTTCAAAAACATTTCAGTTACTGATATTTTAGATCTGTTCAGAAATCTCTGAAGATGAAGGAGATTCCCAGCACCGACAGGTCAGTAAAACAGAGAAAGAGGGGGTTGGGGCTGAAAGAATGCACAGACATGCCGTGATATTTGAAAATCATGCACTAACCTTTTAATAAACATACACAGTATTTAAAAAATCAAAACTAACAAACAAAAACCTGAAGTCTCTCACTCTTAGATTTTTCTCTTGGAAAACATCACAATTATTCGTGTTACAACACTTACTTCCAAAACTCTCTAACTGCTTCGTGTTTATTCTAAATATGAGTGGCAGATGGCACTCGCCCTCAGGCCAAACATACCTTCCATGTCTTGACACCTCTTTTGTTTTCGAGAGCGTAATGCTTTTGCAGAAGCTGCAGCAAAGATAGAGGATAGAAAATGAAAACTGGTTTCAGTAAGAGTGGGATGTTCTCCACTCACGTAACTATTTAATTTGCACCACATATTCTGAAAACTTCAGCATCTTCCTGTCAAACCTCTAGCCTTACATATTAAGTCTTGCAGCTTATCTTCAAGTAGAATTGAAAGTCTTAGCTGCAACTGCTCTTGTGTTGTCTGCAGTGTCCACTTCTAAAGCAGTTCATGGTCACTATCATGTTTGCAGTCAGTGCCATCATACTTTTCTCTCCTTAGGTGTCTGATCCAAAGCCTGTTAAAATCAGTGGAAGGACTATAATCAGCTTCAACGCACTTTTGTCATTCTTAGCCAGTTTCTCATGTCACCACAGTTTTTTTCCCAAGTTCTGTAAGCACTGTTGCTACTAAGACAAAGAAAATCCTGGGAAACTAACCAGACAAATGTCTGTGGAAAAATTCTTTTTGGACCAGTTCATACTGAGTATTCTCAAAACAAAAAACTACCTTCACACTGAAGACCTACCGGTTTACCAGACAGGCAAATGAAGGCAGTCAGTTAGCTTAATATTTGTATGATAGTTTCTGTTGATTTAAAGCTGCCTTATTGGTACTCTTTGCACAAATGTAGAGAAGAGATAAAGAATTTTGCAGTGTAGTGATTGCTCCTTTCTTATATTATCTGTTGCTTTTTTGAATTCCAGCAATCCACAATGGAATATCTTACTGAAATAAAAATACAATCACAAGAATATATTTGATTGTCTTGCTCTGTCCTATAGATCCGGGGCCCTAGGGATCTTGCAAGACCAAGCTCACTAATGTGAGTCTAGTTCTAGAGGGGGTTTTTTTGGACTAAACTTGATTAGCTATTGGGCTGGCACATTTTTGTATTTTGAAGTATTTAGAGCTTTTCTGAAATAATTGGAAATATTAGATTTTTAACTATACTACTGCCTTTATGACCCTAAAAGGTCACATCTATTATATTCTGCAGTCAAAGCAGCTCAGCAGGGAATCTCATCTCTGACATGTGCCAAATTATGCAGAATCTCATCTGTCTAATTGCACATCATGTACAGTGACTTTTAAAGAATATTTTTAAGCCCTGAGACTGCTGCTAACCTTTAAAAATTGCTTAATCCATTTGTTGTGCCACCTCCTATCACCTGGTTGATTTTTGTCTTGTATGATTGTTAAGTTTAAAAAAAAAGAAAGCTCAAAAGCTTGCTGATTTTTTTTTGTGTTTAAGCACAGAAAAAGCTGCCCCAGTCGCATTGTTATGGCTTATACAGGACAAGCATATGACCTAATTACAATGCTGTTTTACATAAAGTTCAAAGCTATTACACCCTTTGTGTAGTATTTCCTTAAATGATCTTCTTGCATGGCCTCAGTGGATTCTTGTACTCTTGTACTGCTAAATATTATCATGTAGGGCCATGTTTTGCACGAGTATTCAAACTACCATCGATTTTGTCTCTGTGTAAAAAGTGCTGAAATATACATCTAGTTCTGAAGGAATCTTCACTGGGATTAAAAGGAGTACATTGTAGATATTGAATTCCAATGGCAGCTGACTTCTTCACTCAGAGAATTATCTGTAAAAGTCTCTGCCAGTATCTTTCCTGCGCTTTTGAGAAATCTGGGAATTAAACTTCAACATGTGACAAGATATTTATTAATGCAGTTTATGCTTTTAAGGAAATTGAACATGCGTATATATTTTTTTAATGTATAAAATACCCACAGGGAGTTGATAAACTATTATATTTTTCTAACTAGTTTAAATTGACTCCCTTTTTGCACAGGTTCTGCAAAACCAAAGTTACTGTGCGTTTCAAACATCCAATCATTCCTGTTTGGATCTTAGTTGAGATTACTGATCAAGACATATTCCTTAACATAAAACTTGTATGTCAAAAAGTGTGGATTCCTCCAAATTCACAAAGCCAATAAAAGAGTGAAGGTAATATGATAGCAAAAATTTCAGTTCCAGAAACAACCTGAAGATTTTTTTATTTGAAAAAAATAAGGAAAAAATAGTTTTGAATGTATTTTTTTTTACCCACACCCCAGACCAACATAAATATTTGCAAGAATCTGTCAGAATTAGAGTCTAAGAAGCTCAAATAAGAATATTTCATCTCTGTTAACTTTCCCTTACCTTTGTGCATGACAATCAACAGAACTAGATTCATGGAGTGGTGGATTCTGTTATGGGTAGACAGGGCAGGAGGCTGTGCAATTTTAGGAAGAGCAGAAATATTTCAACGTGTTTGCAGTTTGCGTTTGTTAATATTAATCCCTAAAACACTTGCCCTCCATGCAATGAAACAAAATAACTTTAAGTACCCTTTGCTAATACCTGTTTTGACAGAGGTGCAATTCTGGGGAAAAAAACCATATTATTCAGTGTAAGGCTCAATGTATTAATGTAATTTCCTAAACTATAAATTAACAAACTACAGTACTCTGCCCAGGAGTTTCAGTGACTAAGACACTGTGGGGAAAATATTTAAGTATTCTTTTTCATGAAAAATGTCATGTGGTTAACTAGGATTCAATAGCACAAACTATAATTTGAAACATATGAAAACTCCCTAGTATATACACCGATTAATACAAGTTCTTAACACCATTTGGGATTTTCCCAGTGTTATCTGATTTGTACAAGTCCAGCCATGCAATTGTAGTTTTGCAGGAGCAGAGTATTTGCTGTGTTGGTTCCTGCAGACATGGACTGTAAGGGCTTCATAGGTAGAAAAATGTACAGTTCAGAAATGTGAAGATGATGTGGTTTTTTTAATGTGATATTCATATTCATTTAAAGGTGAGTTTATTCAGACTGGAATGCATTTAAGTTTATGATTATATTTGAGAATGACTAAAAAGGAAGACTTTTCTTCTTTAAAGCCTGCCATAAAGGAATAACTACAAAGGTAAAGGATAACATCATATGGATAATAAATAATGAACAGTTTAGGTATTTTCCTTCCACTTCTGATAAAATAGCAATAGATAATAATTCTTTAACCTCTCCTTGCTCTGTAACTCCAGCAGGATTTTTTCACCATCTCTCTGTGCCATATCACATGCACTGAGTTCTATCTCTTAGAACCCATCTCAGCAGTACTTTGGTCTTTCAGCGGGCATATATGCTTAAATGTGATCACTACCTTGCAGCAAGGTAAGATATGGAAGAGCACTACCTGGCCTACAGTAACACAGAAACTAAACACATTTTGTCACTGCGAGAATATCTTAGTACTCAACAGTGTTGTGAAGATAACTATGAAAAACATATTTTGTGGTGTATAGTCTGATTCTGAGTGATGTTTCTCTTCCAACTACTCATGAGTTCAGTGGGTACTCTCTCATGTATGTTTTTTTAAAGCAGTATTTGATGTCTAAATAATCAAAATAACAGTGTCAAGGGGTGTTTCTGTTCCAGACAGTTAATATTTTGTACTTCAGGACTGGGTTTTTTGGCAAAGTCATTTAATCGTTAAAAACACTTTTCATTCCCAAATTAAATCTGTATAATTCTTCAGAAAAACACAAACAACTGCACAGCTTCTGTACTGCAGGAGCACCTCCCTGTACTTTTTTTTTTTTTTACTCACAGAAATCTAATTCCAATAGTATTTCAGATTTATATACTTCTGGAAAAGATTGATTGAAAAGATTAACAACTGTCTATCGGTTTGCTGTTTCTTAAGAAACATAATACTATACGTTTACATTGCAGGAGTTAATAAATTATAGCGAATTCCTCACAGCATTATCAAACTGTGTGAATTTGTGTATCTGATCAAATATTTATTAGCTGCAGTTTCTTCCTACACTGATTTTTCTTTTCATTTATTGCTCTAGGCCTTGCTGCGCAGCACTAAGGTGATACTCGTGGGTATATGCCCCCAAAAGAAAGGCAATCATTATGAAATACCCAACTTCAAAAACCACAGGCAGCCTGAATTTTAATATTTTGTTGTGGTTTTTTCTTTAAGAAAACTGCTACACTATTTAATTATCTTTTCTACCTCATTTACTTGACCTATATTAAAATTAAACAGAAACAAAATTTCATTATCTAAGCAGATAATAGATATTAATTTCTTTTGAATGATATCCTGAGATTTTATACTTATATTTAAGCTCTTCTCATTGCTATATAATTCTACAGAATGTGATTCATTCTGATTTGTCATTCAGTGTTTACTGTCTTTGTAGAGGTCTACTCTGTATTGTTTTCCTTTTCCATAAACATTTTAAATGTGCAAAAAGTCATTGCACTGAACTAGTCTGAAACTTTGGAACCAGTAAATGTACCAATAAGGCTTGTGGGAGACTGATAGCTGAATAAAAATGAAATGTCAATGAAAAAGAAGGAAAAATATTGACATTTCCCATCCTTTTCCAGTTTCAACACTAAGCTACCACTGAAGTCCTCTGGGTGCGATGCCTTGTTTCAATGCAGTTAACTGGGTGAGGCAATCTGCACTGCTGACCCAGCAGGAACACAACTATCGAATCGTATATATCCTATTTTCTCCGATGAGCCTTCATTACCTTTGAGTAAAGTAGAACTTCCTGTCAGTTGAAGAGATAGCCTAACAATAACTCCCCCTCTACCACGCTCATTTCAGAGTTTCGTTTACCCTGTCAGATTGGATAGGTTCATAGGATAGAGAATTATTTTCTGGACTTCTATCAAATATACTTTGCAGCAGGACCTTGCTTCTCTGAGCACTGCACTGCAAGTTGAATCCTTTTTATAATTTGAACATCTGTGAGTCTATTTTAAAATAGATTGAAAGAAAAAGACACATACTTTGCTCAGGAAAATGTCACATCCTTGGGTTTTCTGCATTTCTGTAGAGGCATTGAAAGCTTTGGAGGAACCTGTTTTCCATAGTTTCATGACAAGAAATGAACATATATAGAAAAAAAAACCCACAACATGAAACAGGCACTACCTTCTCATTCCAATCTTCATTTACCTCAGATGATGTAGGCCAAAGTAGGAGAAGAAGATGTTACATCCCATGTTCTCTAAAATGGAGACACCTTCAGAAGAACTAAGCCAAATTGTCATACTACTGCAGAATGCAAACAGAAGGACACAGGCAGAATATTTCTGAATTACAGCTTACAAGAACACACATTTAATGAAGAACAATAGGGAGAAAGTCTTGAAAGAGTACAAAGTCATAAACTTTGTAAGGTCTATGTATTTATTTAGTCATACAAATAGATGAAGAGGTGCCTATGCTGAATTCTAGGCATGTGTGGCAAATATAAAAAGCATAAGCCACATAAAGAACAAAGCACCTTACAGCAATACACAGTACTGTCTACTAGACCTTACAGCAACAGGGAAGGAAGAGAAACCATATCTTCCTCATTCACTTTCTCCCCAGGCACCTTTCCACTGAGGAACTTAGGTGCAGGATCACATGATGCATATAATATTGCACTTTGGCTTTTTCATTACTTATTTTCTTTGCATTAGGTAGGTAGGTATGTAGGTATCCCCTCTGTGTGTATATATAGCCTAGTATGAAATGTGAGAAATATAATGGTCTGTTTCATTGATTCTCCGTTAGTGAACAAGAAATCCCCTATAGGTAGTCACTGGCTAATACCTTGTTATAGATTCATAGACAAGGTTTGATCTGATGCACTGTCTTTCAATGTTCTTTCTTTGTATAATCAACCAAACATGCATATGGAAAATAATGACAGAGCTAGAAGAAATGTAATGTCAGTCCCAAGATTCCTAAATGATACGTTGAAGATGAAGACCACTAGTCTTTATTACACAATATTAAAACAGTTTGGAGAAATCTAAATTTTACAATTGAAATTGTTAATAAAACAATAGTCAGACTTCTGTTGTTCTATTAGCTTGGCCCTAGACAGTGGTATAAAGGGGGCACTATTTAAGTATTGAACGGTACTGTGTTTCAGATTCTGAATTATTTAGGCCTGCTAAAGCATTGAAATCAGCAAAGCTTTGTCCACAGCAGTAGCCAAATACCTAAAATGTTTTGGGTGGGATTCTTTAGAGTCAGAAAGCTGGTTGATCATATCTTCAAGTAACTCCATTACAAGTTTCATTAGGAGAATGCTTCTCTTATCAGTTAGCAGCAGTTCAAATTTTACAAAGAGCAGTATATTCTGTCATTCTGTCCTGGGGAGTGCTTGTTGTGCTGATCCTTTTCCCTTGTTTGTTCTTTCCTTCCTCATTCTGGGAAGAGGCATGAGGGAACAATACGATGTCTAATATGATTGCATGAAGTTGAGTCAGAGATGTGCCTTTTTGTCTGTTTGATTCTAAAGGCAGTCAGGTTTGAGTTTTGATGTGCACTTTGAGAGAGGTAACTACTGCACATATGCTGTGAAGGTGTCTCTTAAGATGAAGATTACACCTTTTTCATCTAAATGCTTATCAGTGCTTGAAAACTACGCAGAAGGAGATTCAAGTTTTTGACAAGTATTATGACCCATTTAGTTAAAGCAGCTAAGTAGAGAGATTTGCAAGAAAAACATCAGGACTTAAGCATCTAACGTGAATGAAAATGTCTGAGTTTAAAAGAATCATGAGAAACAATATGGAGTAAAGGTTAAAAAAAAGGCCTATGGCAATAAACAAGGAGCTGACTAACAGCATTAAAACCAATAAACACAGGAATTAGAGTTTTTGCACCAAGACTATAAGAGTTATGTTTCAATAAGGTCACAGCACAGATGAATTGTCAGCAAGTAACCTTAACTCTGGCAACAGAAAGATGACAAAATATTTACAATTCATTTTATGTGCATTTCGCCCTTTTTGTTCCCCCATGAAGACAGATTGTACCTACACTTACACCCTAAATGAGGAAACAGTAAGAGTAATGTGGTCTCAGAATGATAGATGGTGAAGTAAGCAAGATTCCAAGGCAAAAGACTCTGCTATAATTGTTTCATTGTCAGCAATCAAGAGAAATCTAGGGCATGTAGCAAGCTCTTCATACCAGCCATCGCTTGTCCTCCATGCTTATACAAGGGATTTTGACCAGATCAGAGACACACGCATCTTGGTGCTCGTGAGTATGGCAATGCGAGAACACACGAGTGAAATCCAAGAGAATGAGTGTGAGCTACTAGAATCAGTTTTGTTTAAAATAAATATCGTCATCTCCTTCCATAAGATTTTATGCTGAGTTTTGTTACATTAAATTCCTGCAAATGCAGACACTTGCTGCTTCCAGAGACCTCTTCATATTGTACAGTGTGCTATACTTTTGCATCCACAAAGAAAAACAAGACAAATTTTCTTGCCATGTCCGTATTTTCCTCCCTCCCTTCCTTACCTTCCTTCCTTTCCTTCCTTTTCTTCCTCCATTCCTTTCCTTCCTTCCTCCCTCCCTCTTCGGATGTAGTGTGCTTTGCTTTTCATACAGAGACAGAGAGAAAATAACTAAATTGCTTTCTCCACCTGTTTACATATGGTACCTTGTTTCTAGGCAGACTAATTAAGGATTTAAAGGAGGATATTCAAAGGTAGATGTGGCAATTAGATATCTAACTCAACTGAGAAAACTACAAGAATTTTATTACAGAAATTGATAAACACCTTCCTTTTCCATAAGAAAAATGGAAATAAAATTATTTTTTCTTTATTTTCTACTATGAGCCCGTGTTTCCAATACACGCAATGCTGTAACTGCTGTAAACATATAACAGGCAAGTTAAGTACACCAAGTAAAGCAGTGTACAGTTGTGATTGTGCTGGTTATAAAACACAGGCTACTATCTGTATATGTAAGTATGACACAATACGTGGAATATTTTGAAATTTTGCAAAGTAGAATATTTCAAAGTAGAATATTTTGATTTCAGCTAAAGTGCAGTTAAGCTTCATCTAAGCAGTTGGGGGTTTTTTAGAGGTTACACAGAATGCCTGTCTGATGGCATGTTTTTTTTAAAAAAACAATATTTTCCAGACATTGCTTGTTCTTTGAAGATGGTAATGGCTTGTGTGAACTATGATCTGTGCTGAACAAATGTCTCTTCTTCTGTAATCACCTCTGCTTGCAGGTCAAGCAGAGAGCTGGAGCCAGCTCCAAATTAGCACAAGTTTTGACTGTTGCAAAGTTTCATAACATTAAAATTAGACCTTGGAAATTAATAGAATATGCATAAGATTTCTGGGAAAATTTATACATATGCATGTAAATGGGAAATATATTCTGTAACTAGCCTTTGTCTCATTGCACATGATTGCTGGAGATCACTCCCAGGCCTGATAAAGGATGCTTCCTTCCTAGAATTCCAAAATGAATCTTAGAGAGCTTTATTTGTTGGCAATTTTGGTATCAAGTATACTTTAAATGCAGTAACTTAACTCACTGAGCCTGAGTCTCTACTGTCAGGCATAGTCTAAAATCAGAGATGCCCTGTGGAATATTAAAACCTGTCTTCGGTGAATGTATTACATTAACTTTGTACGGAATTCAACTGTTCTTAAATCTTGCAGGATGAGTCCCAGTTTATTAACTTCTGGTGAGTTTTGCCTTGATAAAATCATTCCTGTATATCTTTATTTGTAAAATTAGGGATACTGTGGCCTCAACTACCATCAGAGTTCAGGCATTGTCACTAAATTTTTCTCTTTGCTTGGAATAACAGCTAGAAAGTTAAAAGCTCCTGTTACACTGTGAATGAAAATGTGAATTTCTGTAATTAGGAACACAGACATAGTGACCTTAAGTGAAGGTCATATCCTTACAAGGAGATTTATAAAGACGGTGACAAGTACACATGCTGCTGAAACATAACCCTCTGAACTGTACTTCATAGAAGTTGTGGTAATAATTCATAGGTTTTTTTGGTTTTTTTAATTAATTCAGTGATGGATGAAATCTCTTATGCCTTGCTTTTATTGTCTCTTTGTGACATTTGCCATGTAATTATCATCTTTTAATGTTTCATAGGATTTCTCAACTATTTTTGCTGTTGGTCTATAGCTTTATGATCAAGTCTTTAAAAAAATTAAATCATAGTATTCCAGCACAAAATCCTAATGCCCAAAACTCAAAGCAGCAATAGATAAGTATTTCCCAGGTTTTCAAGGGAAAGATTTTTAAATTAAGAATTTATAACTGGAGTTGTATTTCAATCTAAAATAGCTCCCTTTGTCAGATGTTTGAAAAAGAATAGTATTCTGAACATCAGTAACATTTTTATTATTCTCAGGCAAGAGCCTTTGTTTATGTTTGAAGAATGTTATATTTCTGGTTAATTTTTATTTCTAAAAATTCTTGGATGTGGAAACTACTTGTAATCCTCTCAGTGCTCTCTAAAATGCTTGGTGTGCTAGTGATTGATATCTCATTCTTGCATTATATCAAATTGTATTTTTTGAAATTAAATATATCCTAGCTATAAACGGTTGATTACTTTGCCTGTCCTGAACTCAGATTAATACATTAGATATATTTTCCTTTGAAACGGTTTCCATAAGTTAGGCAAGATCAAGTCAGAAAAATCTTAAAAAGGTTTCTCAACAATTGTTGTGGGTTTATAGGTTTCTGTACTATTTCATAGAATGGCATAGATTTAAATAGTTTATTTTGCCTTCATTTTGTTCTGTATTTAAATATTGTTTACTTGAGGACATTGATCACACTACCAGAACTGCAAAAACCAATGTTCTTGGTAAAATGTATGAACTGTGCTAATTAATACATGGTTTTCATACTACATATGAAAGGAGCAATTTTTTGAAATAAAAGGAGCAATTATTTGAAATATAACACAGGAGCAATTATTTGAAATAGCTCAGTGCATCAGATAAAAATAAATGTTTAGTACAACAGCCTGAAATACTTGTGTTATGAAGTCATGAAAGAGTATAGACAAAAACCCTGAAATTCTTTGTTAAAATTAATCCAACAGAAGAATAAAAGTATGTTCCTCCCATTGGAACTACCAGCAAAACAAGAAAGGATGAAAACTATGTCAGGTCAGAACCTGAAAGTGCACAGATCTAGTGGCTTTGAAAGGGTCTTCTCAAAATCAGATAATTTCACCTGTTTCTGTTTACTGAGAAAAGTAAAGTGTCTAAATCACCACATCTCTTAAAGAGAAGCTCTGCAGTGGATAATATTTTCTAAGACAATACCACGAGAGAATATGTTTTCTCTCTGCAGTATCTGTTAACTGTGCATCTTTGGTATCAGTTTGGAATCAGATAGTTCTAAGACTGAAGGAATTACACTTGTCTGGTCAAACCCCCATGGCACAGCTAGGCAGGGTGTAAGTGACGCCTGCACACTCGGGGTTTGGGAGTCGTATCCTAAAGGGGAGGATTTTTGTATTGCAGTCCAAGACTGCAGAAGCAGCAGCAAATATATGTCTCCAGAAGTATTATAGGAGAATATACTCTGACATTTCCATCTTCAGTCAACTCTGTCCAGTCTTTAGCTCCTGTTGGACAGTTGCAGCCCCACCTGTGAAATGAAGTTCACAACTATTGTAGACACACTATCTATGAAATTACAGAGTCTACATGTCATGGAAGATAAATGCAACCATACGATTGCAGCCAGCAGGGCACTCTGGTGACGTGCAGCTTCCAGTAAAAAAGCGAACTATTAAGGGCTACTTCATATGTGTCTAAATAATTATTTTACTGTGTGATATAGACATCTCAATGTCTTTTTTTTTTAAACAGGAGTTTTGGGCACTGCTTGATGAATGGAAATGATGCAAATGCTGCAGTTTTAAAACTTCTAACTCTCATCCCTGGGAATTATTGGTGGTTCAGCTAAGGTTCAGCAATGAAGCGTGCATTTTCCCATACCCTTTCAATGTTTGAACACGTTTCCTTAAAGTGAAACCATATCACTTTGCAGTGAAAGTAATGAAGAACAGTCACACTGTTATTTCCTGCATCTCACCTGAGAAAGGGTAATAAATTCCTAAGTTTCTTTAACTGAACACACTTTGATTTTATTATACCATTGATTGCCAATGTCACTTAAATATTTTTGAAAATGTGATTGTTGAATCTGTAATTAGCCTCTAATAATCATATTTTTCTGCTTTCCTAACAACAGTTTTTTGCAAACTCCATCTTGTGAATTTTGTTTGACTCTCATTTAAAATTTTTTTCAGTTCTTCACATCATGATTCACTGTGATGTCCTAATTGCTGTGGTACTGTCCTAAATTTGCAACAGGTGAGACCTTTTAGATCCTTCTTTGCTGTTTACTGCTTTACTGATATTAAATGTTTGGATACGGAATATTCCAATTTAAGTTTCTGAGAATGTTTAAAAGAAATTAGAAAGACTGAAGAGAAAGTGGTGGTTGTTTGCAATCAAAGTGTTGTTTACATGGTGCCTGGAGGGTGCTAGATGCAACAAATACCACATCCAGGAGATCTCAAGAGGAATCTACTGGAGAGAGAAGTATTGAAGGGGAGAAACAGAGAGGGCAGGGGAAGGGAAGAGAAACAAGCCAGAATCCACAAAAACTACACTTAAAAAATGCTTTTATTTCTCATGTGCAAAAATAAGAGAAAATATAAAGTAAGGAGTAGATTTCTAATGTAAAGGCATAAAAAGTGGCCAAAAGATTAATAAAACTGTCAGACTTCATTTGGTAGAAAGTCTTTTACATTTTTGTGAAGGGTTATGGATGTCTTTTGTCCTTGGCAGAACTAATGGCTAGGAGTCAGGCCTGGCTGTAAGGTATTATGCATGTGTAAGACTCTTGGAGAAAACCAATCAAGAATGGAAACTTCATTAAATCGATTGCTTTTTTTTAATCAGTCCCATTCACAGCTGTCTTATTCAAAGGGTACAAGAATGATAGCTGACCTTCTGGATATAAAAATGACATTTAAAAGTATGAATGAAGTACAGATTAATCCAGTTATAAAAGGAAAATGCATCACATCATTTCTTTGTCTTTGGTATTACTGTTTTGTGGTGATAACCTGTCTCAATTGAAATCTGTGGGAATTTACAATTGATTTTAACTGAACTAAATGTGCCATTTTCTGGCATTGGAAAAAGACTGACTGAAGAGCTTAAGGGTTTCTATTGTGTAGTTTTATTTTTGGAAACTATGCAAATAGAGTTCCTGATGTATTCTAATCCAAAACTAACATCCACTGAGCCTGGTTTCCATGATTGCTGTAAGGAGCTTTCCCACACTCTGGTGGCTAGGATGTACACTTGGGAAGTGGGAGGCATAGATTTGAATTTGCACAGGCTAAGGAGAACAAAACCACAGTTTTTATGCTCTTGAACAGATTAGCCTAATCGGTGAGTTGTTTTGAAAAAGACAGGTATCATCAGCCAGCTAAGCTCGAGAATAAGTGAGTCCTGACTGCTAAAGTGCTTGTCTTCAGATATTATTCCAATATTTTCCTCAATATATGGAGGTCCTTAATATGCTGTGCTGTCACTGGTACATTTGGTGGGGGTTTAGGTTCATTGTTATGCTCCTGTGCTTTATTCGCAGCAACTGGGTATACCCCAACTCACTGAAGAGCTTTTGTGGGGCAGCCTGCTGAGCTTCTTGTCTGTCTTTATTGCTGAGGGGAACCTAGGTGCCCCCTGTGATTCCCTGGATCATCCTTTTAGGATCAGCCATCTAAGTAGGCTGCTGCCTACATCAAAAATACATCGTCCCTCTCTTTATATCCTAATACCGTTGCTTTAAGGAAGCTGTCTGGTCACCATTTACTGCTTCATTTCTTGTTCCCCAACAAAAATGGTCTTTCAGGTGCTGGTATTCTTGGAAGTGCTGAAAATAAGTCAGATCAACTCTAACAATCACAACTGATGTAGTAGTAATAATTGTCCAAGGCCTAGGCTGAGAGCAGGAGATTAAGCTGGGATCAACCCTTTGATTGTTGTCTCTGCTACATTAACCATCTTAGTGGTTAATTTATAACAGAGACTAGGTCTGGTTGGAAAGTTTCTGATGAAACATTTCCATCAGGCAGGTTGATCAGGAAAAAAATGGAAATGTTGTAATTGCGACCAACTTTTTTTACTTAAACCAGACAAGTTTCTGATAAAATCCTGTTTTTCTGATAAAATCAAAATAGCTCAATAGCCCCAACTAGCTCCTTGGTAGCCCATGGGCCATTGCAGACCCAGGGACCATGGGGGAGCCAGGGATTGTGGATTTTCCACAGACTAATCTGTTTTCCACACAACCTCCACTCTTTAAAGTCCCTGGTAGCTTTAATGGAAAGTACTTTTTGAGCCATTTTAGCAATGGTCTAGGACAGGAGATTTCAAGGTGTATTCTAAAAACCATAGTGAATAGTTAAGTGGCCATGGAACTGTGCAACAAAATTCTCATCAATAATCTTCTGAAATGGATATATTCCAGCTTCTGGAAAAAGAAATTTACTTACATAAGAAGAAAAATGTGGTTATTTTCTGATTTTTTTCCAAATTCTTGAAGGTAGAGAAAGGGCTGTTGGTTTTTTTTCCCTCCTATGGGTAGATGCTAATTTTTGACAGAGCAATTTGCTAATTCTGTTATCTCAACAGAATTTTATAACTACCTCCTTCATAATTACAATCATCACTGTCAGTTTAATGAGCTTGCAAATATGTGGGGATTTGTGCTCTATCTCCTCCCTCCAACAGAGTCCAACAGTATCTTTAAGAAGGCATCAGAGAAAGGATATGCTAGCAATCCCATTATACAGAAATTTGTATTTTGTTAGAATGTGCTTTAGAGCGCAAAGAGCATTAACTTTTCCTCTCTTGCTAGCTTCTGTTGCGTAGCCTTTTACTAAGCTGATGCTCTGTAAAAAAAAAAGAGAGAAAAAGAGAGACAGGCTAGAACAGTTCTTGCTCTAAAGCTGTAGTATCTGAAAGAGGAGAGATAAATTCCTGCACTTTTTAAGCAGTGTGTGTTAATGATAAATGCATAACTTATTGATATAAAAGGTTTTATTTCACTAGTTAAATCAGCTAATAAACTATGGAGAACTTTTTTTCTTAATGTGAATAAGCTGCTAAGCTGACAAAATATTCTGTGCTATTTTACTCTTCCATGAAGCAACACTAGAAAATGGGGGGAAGGGCATGAGTGGGTGGTTGGAATCTAAACCCACAAATGATTAAGTCATAATTCCATCAGCTTCCATTTCTATCAAGTTTTGATGCCAGTGAAATTCAGTGTATGCAGTGGAAATTACCCCAGTATGAAAACAGTGAGCTTGATTCTTTTCATTTCCTCTTTTTTCATCAAAATCATTGCACCAGTGCAGAAGTTAAGAATAAAATGTTATTGTATTGATTTGAGTTTCTCTACACCTAATAAGCCACAAGCCAGCAGGTCAGAGCACATTGCGTCTAATACTGTCTCTTCTAAAAGAAGACCTATTTATGCCTATAGCAGAAAAATTAACTTATTTTTGCGAGTTAAATTCTGTTATTAAGCTAGTGTTTTTCAAACTCCTTACTGACAAAAACTCTGGAACATCATTTAAAACTAGCTCAAATTACAGATAAACATTTTTCTCATATTTTTGCTGATTTAGGGGTACAAATTCCTGTCATTGTTCTTTTTCCAGCAAAGTGCAGGAGATAATTAAAAGGAGCACATATGCGTGAAGTACTGAATACAGCTTGCTAAATGTCTTAACAAAGTTTATTAAACTGTGAGGAATTTGCTAGTCAAATACAGATAATCTAAACTATTCTAGATGTATCTTCAGATTTTTTTTTTAAAAATAAACCAGAGAAAGGTGCCATTAAGTACTTCACACCCAAAGTGTGACTTGCCATAAAATTAACATAATAGTTTTAGATTCCTGACACCTTCCACTCCAAATCTTACCCATTTATTGCAATGAAACAGTTGACCCTATTTACATGAAATTTTCAGTATTTTGGTTTGACAAGCTTTTCAAGCTAACAAAGCCTTGCTCCATACACATTGTTTTTCTATATAGCCCTAATTTTGCATAATTGCATAGTAATTAATGCCTTATGAACAAATTCCGGTAGCTGTATTCATTGCAGCAGAGATGACAGAGTTGTGTTGCTTCGTTTGGTTTTTCAGCCTAAAGCTATTTCAAATACTTAATGGAATTTCTTTTTTCACCCTGGTATTTAAACTATTTCTCCATTAAAGATCCCTGACATTCTTATGACAGTAGATGAAGCTGAGTGACATAAGCCTCTGCCCTCTTGTGGCAAATCAGTTTGGTGAAGCGAGATAATGATTAAAGAATATTTTAAGCTTCAGCAGCATTTCTATAAAATGGTAAAAAGTTTTAAGGGTTTGCTTCTGTAGACACTGAAATCTTCATGTACTCACATAGTTTCCTAACAGAGCAAGACCCATGGGGAGAAAATGACTGACCTAATCCAGCTCTGCCATTCGAACTCTACTTTGGACACATGTATTTTCAAATAATAATAAAAAATAGTCCCTGAGCCATGGTGATGGATAAAACTCTGCTTTCAAGGGATTGTTCAGACATTCTGCAACTTCTCTACTGAGACTAACCAAGCTGATTTGTCATTGTAAATATCCTGACACCCTGAAAAATCATCAAATGCGGGAATTAGCAGTAACAGTTCAATCCCATCTTCTAGAGATGCCAGAAAGAATTAACTGAAGGGGTATTTAATCAAGGTATACTTTGATACAGATGTGAAACAAAAAACTAAAGTGTATGTGCACTGTCATCACAAGGAGCTTAAGGAGTGCAATTTGGGCAAAGAAGATACTTTTTCTTTATTCGTAACCCAAGCAGAGAAGTACTTTTCAAGTATATTTTTCAAGGCACTTGCTGATTCAGCAAACTCTGGTTTTTGTTTTGAGCTTCTGACATAGTTTGTGGGTGGTTCACCATGAAAAGAAAAGGTATAATAATAGAAAGAGGGGAGAGGTACAGTTGTGAACAGAAATAGAGGGTCACGAGGAATCTGTTGAGACAAGCTAAGCAGCTCTGGGTATATCGAAAGCCACGAGAAGTTACAATAAATGAATGATGATGGTTAAAGCATAGAAGTACAGAAAAATGTAGCTGAGGGAGACTGGATGACATGTTTTGCTTGTCTGTGCAGAACTGCTCTTCTAATTTACTCTTGGAACCAGATCAGAAGGGTCTTCTTAGCTCCAATTCAGCATCATAAGAGGCTGGGAAACTTTCTAAAGGAGGAGAAAGAAAAAATCTAGAACCCCCCCCCCCCCCCCCCACCAAAGAAAAAAAAAAAAAAAAAAACCCCCCCCCCCCCCCACCATAACAACAAAAACCCAAAACAAACAAACAACCCTCCAGGTTCAGCAAATACCAAAAATAATCTCAGGCTACGTATAATGTGGTAGTAATGTATTTCCTTCATGATATTTATTAGCAGTAGATTTGAACTGTAGCAATTACTTCTGTTTCAACCTTGTGCTCAATGCTCTAAGATCAGAAATCCTATCTATTTACTGATAAAAATGGGACAGTCGTTTAGCAGTCATTTGGTTTTGCTGTAGTAGTAGTAGTATGTGCAGGTATAAGGGTCTGTCTGTTACCTAGTTTTTTTCCCCTTAATGGACACAAAGTGCTATGATATATTTAAATACTAGCAAACGTGTCCATAATAAACAAAACCATGTGGTATTAAGATATGGGATTGCTGAAGAAAACTGGCTGCAAAAAAGGTAGCACAAAAAAAAAAATCAAAGCCCATGAGAATAAAAAGTAAAATTAGGAAAGTAAAAATTACCAGTTCTTTAAAAATGCCAGTTAATAATTAATAGTGTGATAACATCTGTCTCTCTGTGTGTAATGCAGTATCTACTGGATGTCCTAGCCAGTCAGTACCAGGGCATATTCTAGGAATCAATCGACAGAATGCTATTGATTTGGGGATCTATCAGGAAAAACAACAACAAAAGGAGAAAGAGAAGATAATGGAGCTTTTGCCATGTGTTTGATAGAATCTCATCTTTAGTATTTCTGCAGTTGTCTGTAATGGATAACACCCATACTGCCTTCTGTCCAACCTTGCTGCTTTCCCTTACAGAGTTTAAGAGATCTTGACACCAAATTAATTATCTCCCAAAGAAATAACAACAGAAAGGTGGCGGGGGAAGAAAGAAAAAAAGAAGTGTGTGTGTGCACAAAGACTGAAAATACTGTGTTGATAACCTCAGCAGGGAAGCAGGAGGACTGAAGTAAACACAGACTCTACCATGGAGTAAACTGGAGCAAAGGAAATTCTGGACATTATAGCTTCGAGTAAGCAAACAGCATAGAAAGTGGTGGGTCCTTATGTAAGTGGAAAGGGAACATGTGAGTCCATGGTGCCCCTAAAGGGTGTGAGACATGCCACAATGGTGTGGTCTGTCACAGATGCAGCGTGTGCAGAGCTCTAGCTGACAGAAGAAAACAAGTAATGTGAGCGGGTGTTCAGACTGGGAGAGCCCTGCCCAGGGCATGAGAGAGTGCGTAGGAAAGCTGCAGAGAGAGGTGAAGGGAGAACAGAGAAAAAACAGGAATCACAGAGGCCTGCAGTGAACTTCGCTTTACAAAACCTATCAGGGTTATTGCTGTCATATGCATATAATTGAAAATAATAAAAAGAAACAGTGTGGATTAGCATCAACGTAGTTGTGAGCGTATTTACTACTAAATCCCACTTCTTCACGTCCTCTGTGTAGTGCTACCATGAGCAGAAAGCCTACCATTTCTCAAACATCTGTTTCGGAAGACTGGTGAATATTTGCTTACAGTAGCATGTATCTAACATTTAAGCACTTTCAGCAACTCTTGGAAACAACTAGCTCATAATGAGCAGCTTCCATACTAAGAAACTATACTAAAATGCTTATTAAAAACTTTTAAATGTTAAGACCCTGATTTTAACAAGAAAAAGGCCACACAATGATTGGCTCACTCCAAGGAACCATTTTGTGGTGTTGTTTCTACAAGGCAGAAAATAATTGCTGCAAGGAAGTTCTATTTCACTCCAAGCTTTTGTGCCAGGACAATGTCTGGAGGTACATCAAAGCCTGCTGAGGTTGAGTGCTTTGTAACAGATTCCTGAAGCACTGAAAGAACAGAGTTTTGACATGATACTTCATAGAAGTTATCTGGTGTTTTCTTGTGCTTCTTCATTAACCTTTATCTCACTTTCTTCATCATCAGGTAACTTCAGTTACTCAATTAAAAAATCACTCAAAGCCTTAACAACAGGTATGAGGTGTCAATATTCTTTTGCAGAATGTACAATTTCATATTTGTACGCAGTGCTTCCTGGCATAGTCAGTTGGAGTTGTATCGTTCTCTGAAATGAGAATAGGATTTCAGCCATTCAGTTCACCACAAATGTTATTAACATGTTAATCTTAGAAAAGATATTAAAGGTTTTCCAGTACAGAACTTTGCTGATTATTAAGGGTTTGAGAAACATCCTTGTTAGTTATGTACCTGCCCTAATGCCTCAGATTCAAACATCTCTACACCCACACAGTAATTCTACTCAGATCTTTTCTTGAGAATTCAAGCATGCTATATATGCATGCTGCTAGTAGAATGGGGAAACTCAAGACCGTTAATCTATTATTGATAGGCCTCTTGATCCAGAAGTAGCCACAGTGCTCCTGTGGCTACTAGCAAAATGCCTTTTTTTTTATGAGTTCAGTGGCCTCATGCATGTAGTCTAGATACTTCACTTCAGCATTCTGTATCTTAGTTCCCTTTGTCTTATGTATGTGAATTGCAGTACCACAGATCATATTCTGTACTACTGAAAGATATTGCACTTACGAGGAAGTAACGAAAACTTAAGAGACATTGATTTGTAGGAAAGACCTGGGGTACAGATATTTGGAAGTATCTACCTTTTTCCTTGCCAATCAAACACATTTGAAATACTGTTATAAAATATGCATTGAAAACCACAATGATAGATTGTTCCTCACATTCTTTAAATAGGCAAAAGAGTTCTTGCAAATTATGCAGATTTTAAAGATATAAATCAAATAACAAATATATCTTCAGTATACCTTGTTTTCTGCAATTATCTGCATAATTACCATAATTGCTCTTTATATTCAATGCATTTTAGTAATATTCTAATTGCTATTATGTTCCTGAAAATGTTATATTTCCAGTCATTATCAACAGATGGCATATGTGCTTGGCATCATAAATTATATATCATATCAAAGAAAAATGTCACTTTATCCTTTGCTAACTTGGCTAATTTTGGAGGGAGGGGGAATCTACTTCTAAAAAATTTCTATTTTAGGTATCTAAGTATTGCTTTAGATCATAAGGTTGCATACATCATGAAGTTAACATCCATTAAGAAAGCAAAATTACTCAAATTAGAGCTTGACCGAAATGCCACATGAATATATTTACTTTCAATTTTGATGTCTGATTCCACAACAGAAAGAAAAATAAGCTACATAACAACAATTTAAAAAAAAAGGAAAGAAAAAACCCCAAGTTTTATATATATTCAGCAAAAATTCTGAGGTTAGTTTTTCTTCCATTGTTAGTTATATTTATATGAGCTTTTAAAGGCAAACATGATTTCTGCCTGTCCATTCTCTGAAGCAATATGAGCCTGTTCTCACTAAATATGAACCATCCAGCAGCTATACATCTTCAGTAATGTGACAGTATGTGTAGCTACAACACCCCATATCACGGCAATCCATGGCTGTTGTTCTGAAGATGATCTCTAATCAGCTCAAAATGCAGGCAGGCTGAGGTTGCATCTGGTGGTAAAATACAGTGTTAATATCATCTGATTTTGTGTGTCATTCAGTGGGCCTGGACTCAGTATTTTAGTTCATTCTAATCAGAAGTTTTCTACTTCCCTTACTGGTAAATTTTTCATATAGAGTCCGCTGGATACATAGGACTATCATGCATATCCAAAACTTTCAAGCATCCAGAGAAAAAAAACCCTAAAATTAAAGCTTTACTTCTTATATTTATGGTTTTTAAATAAGATGCAAATAATAAGATGCAAAGCTATTATTGCCATTAGTGGCAGATCTGGTGAATAAATTATACAGCACAGAGCACTTGTAGATTTTTTGTTGGCTTTCTCTGAAATTATTTTAGAACAGTTACTTTTTACAAGAATGTTATGACATAAACCTTCACTAAAGCTACAGAGGATGCACCACCATTCTGCTCCCCCAAAAAGCTTTAATCCTTAGTGACAATCTTGGATGCCCAATGACAACTGAATGCACTTATATTTTGGAACCTCCAGAATGCTTTTTGTGGAGGATTGATCTAATCCTCCACATGTGGGAACCATGGGAAAAAAAACTCAAAAAAGAGTTAAAAATAATATTTTATTTCAAATCAGCAAAACTGAGCTGTGGAATGACTTCAGACAATTTTTAGGAGTGGGGGTTTTTTTGTTTTGGTTTGGGTTTTTGTGCTTGCTATGTTTTGCTTGTATAATGGAACCAGAAGACCCAGATTATGTAGAGAGAGTTCACAAAAATTTGAAAAGGTGCTTCTGGTCTTGATGTCTCAATTAGTGGATACTTAGTGCAAGAATATTTTTAGGGGATAAGTACCTACTGTCACAACATCAATGTCAGCTGGGTTTTAGAAGTACAAACTGTTCTGAATAATCAGACCCCAATTTTGCATAACCTGGATGTGTCAAAATTGAAGGCATTCTTAAAAATCTTTGTAATTATCTTTATCTGTAGAGGTAATGAGCAATTAGGTCCATCTAAAAAATATCTGAGGCAGATTCATTATTTTTCTGTGTTCATCTGGATGGTACCCTTTGTCTACAAAGTACTATGCCTTAATAGTGGAGATTTTTTTTTGCTTATATGCCTTTTGCTTTGTTTTTAGAACATTATGTGGTACCTAAGACCACAGGAACACAGTTATTCTTTGGGGTTTTTTGGAGAGGGAAGTCTAATTAAGCAAGTCTCAACTGCTACAGGCACAGCTGTGAAAGAATTGACTGTGACATGAGTTATCTACCCCAAACTGAAGGTAAGGTTGCTGAATGGAAGATTAGGTTTATTATTTGAGAGTAGAATCCACACCAAAAAGACATAATAAACATAAGAAGAATACATGTACCATTTTTTTCTTGGTTTAGGTGATTTCCTTTTTGGACAAGTATGGTAAGTTGTTCTTTTAATGTCAGCCTGTTCTCTTAAAGACTAAAATCATTACTGAACAAGTTTCTTTGATGGGTTAGAGTCCAAGAGAATAGGATTCTATTTAGTTAAAACAACCCATAGTGCTCTAATGTGTCAAAATGATCCAATTAAAGTATACACTTACCAATAAAAAACTCTAACAGAAATATCAAAAACTATCGCAAAGAGACCAAGTATCAAAAACTAAATTAAGTCAAAGGCTACACTTTTTTAGTTTAATTACTGACGTTTCCTCAATTGCCCACCTATAAAAAGTGTTCATTTCCCTGTTCGCTTCTTTTCTGAAATTGTTAGTTTGACTGTTTCAGACAAGGATAATTTGCCTCAAAAAAAGATCTTCCTCTGTTATGGGTCAATAGCAAATTCTCAGTTGACTTCTACTAATGTAGGTGCAGATGTGAGAGGTCTATTTCATGATACACATGTAAACAACTGAAAATATCTTCAACAGGAAAGCAGGACTTCAAGGAATGGAGAACTCTTAACTTTGAAATATGCAACATATTAAGGCAGTAGCAGTAGATTTAGTCTCCAGGCTACAATAAAATGGACTCAGCCTATAAAGTAGTTTGGAAGCTGAACAAAGTGTAACTAGCTCGCTTAGGAGTATTACAAGTATTATTTTTTCAGAATTTTATGATTAAAACCTTCTACATTTGCTCAGACTCATTTAAACTGAAATGATTATAGCTCCATATGTGAAAATGTAGGCCAAAATATTTTATATAGCGAAGTATCTCCATTTTAGATTTATTTTACTTTTACCCTAGGCATTTCTTTTTAAATGTTTTTTTCCTTGAGACTTATCTGCTACTAAGTCTTTTTTTCAGCCAACGACTTCAAAATTTAAGGCCATGGAGCACCACTGATTTTCAAAAATTTGATTAAATAACTGTTAGACCAAACACACAGATATAAGAACTTTAAACAGCTTGAACTTTACAGACATGGGGAAGTAGGCAGGAGGAAACAGATCAAGGTTGGAATGAATAAGATAAAATCATGGAATACGATCATTGTTAGCATAATCACCTACCAGTTAGTCTCTCATTTAGCTGATTGGTAAGACTTCGCATTTTCCTTTGAAAATGGTGGATTTACCCTGCTATTTGTATTATTTTCTTCTGCATCTTTACTGTCATTCTTGAATCCCAGTGAGTTTTTATCCTGATAAGAGAATAATGACCATTCCATAATGTCAATAAATAACATCTAACATTTTCTGAGCATCTATGTAAACAAAGCTAAGTTTAAATGCAACTTTCAGGAAAAAACAAACATACACACAAAATCATTAAGGTATCAACACATATTAACTGTGATCCTATAAGTTCATGGCTCACCCTTTGCCATCTCCTGCATTCCAAACATCTCCATGAGACAGATACACTTGGAGCTATAAGCTTGTGTCCGCTTCCCATATGCTACACAGAAAACATCACGTGATTCATGGAGTTCAATTCCCCATTGTGAATGTGTATGCGTCTGCCATCATTGTTTTAGGAGCCCTGCGAAGAATACATCTCTTTTCCTTCAAAGCTTCACATGAAATGATGTCATTCAGTGCTTCCAAAATGCTTCCTTAGCCTATACCAAGGTTAAGGTTGTCCTGTAAATTATTATGATATAGGTACATTTCTTCATATTTGCTGTAATGCGCTTTACCTGAACAATCTTCTGAATGACAGTGGAGAGGATAGTAACTTTTTTAGCCATGCTATCTAAGCTCTCTTCAAAACAGATCTGAGAGTAAATGACAAAAGATGTAATAGTTTAATGACTTCTCTACATGATTATTACTACTATTGGCAAAGGACAGCAAAGGAAAAATTCTATCATAGATGGATTTAATGAGCCAGCGAAGGTTATTCAGTGTTACAACAGCAATAAGATTGGTTGTATATAAACTACTTTTCCATTAATATTTTTTTCAGCCTGAAGAGTAATCAGTTATGCATCAATGTAGACTGACTAACCATTCAATATATTTTGCATTACAGACTAAACATACTGTTTTAAATCCCTCCTTTTGAAATCATTTTTGCATCTGGAGTTCAGCAGTGTAGTAGACAGTGACAAATCCCAGGATTCAGGGGGCTGAACTTATACCAGTTGCTTCAAAATACAGGAGTTTAATATATGATGAATGGCTATTTATGGTTAGCATACTGTTGGTGTGAATAGCAATTTATGCCATAAAACTGATAGGTTTCTGTCCTGACTTTCCAATCTAGTACTGAAAACATTTGGTGAGGATCAGTTTCCTTCTTGACTTCACAATATTTGTGGAATTACTGTAGAATATATGATCAGCAACTATGAACCAAAAGGAAATAAATACATTAAAGAATTGTGTTGACACACAGTAGTACATAAGAATAAAACTGCTGATGCAGAAGGAAATAAGGCTTTCCCTGAAGTCAATGGGAATTTTGCTACTGGGTTCTACATTGCCAACATTTCTATGTCTCTATATAGAGTTTGGCTATTTTAACCTTGAATCGCTGTACAGTTCATTTGCTGTCCTGTCCCTCCCCACCCATTTTCTCGTCTTCCTACTCTCCCCCTCCCTCCTTACCTCTCTTTGGCTCCTGCTCTATATCTGCTGCATCTGCCAGGCAGTTAAATTTTAAAATAGCTTTTCCCTTTGAAGTGCTAATGCCAGCACTGCTGTTTCTATAGAAAGTAACTTTACTGGCTGTTGTGGTTTGCTTTTACTCTTTGTTTTATATCTTTGTATGTGCATATGTAAGGTGCTATGTGATTTTAACTGTGAAGAGCTGGCAAAAATGGAAAGAAAGACACAAATCGTCTAATTAAGCTTTATAAATAAAAGTTAAATCCCAGCTGCTGCACCCCAGGCTGTGATTTTGTCAGATCTCACAAGCTAAGCAGGTAAAACTTGGTAATTAGAAATGAGACCTCTGAGGAAAATCCAGAGTGTGGTGGCACAGAAAACTCAATAGCTCCTACAGTTACTTTTCAGTAAGTATTAAATCCTTGGTTATGTTGTTCTTTCTTCATTCAGTCCATCAGTGGCTATTAAACATGACAAGTCTGTGCAGAACCTCTGTTTCAGAAAACCTTTATGATGTTTATTGCCAGAAGGTAGAAGGATGTTCTTCTGAAATGACTACTTTGTATACACACTGTTTTTACAGTCTTTAACTGTCTGCTAATGGACTTGAGGAAAAGAAAGTGGATGAACTATCCATTGGTGACAGAGTACTGGACCTTTGAACAGTTCAAGCATGGCATTCATATGGCTTTTTAAGAGCCAGAAATTTTTTGTGTATTGAGCAATAGAGTTCACAAGTCTTAATTCACTCTTTTCTTCTTCCAGATGGTTCTTTCTGCTGTTGAATAAAATACATGTGTGTGTTTATTTCAAACATCTATATTTACCTTATTTACAACTACTCTTGTATAATGACCATTATAAAATATACTGTACCTTTATGCAACAAAGTAGAAAAAAAAATGTATTCCATACTTGAATGTTAACTATAAAGAATCTGGGAGTCCTCACTGATACTGTGAGACTTGGAAAACTCAGAGGTATCTGTTTTAAATATTTATGTTTGTTCTTTCACACTGGGAATGTTTCATTCATGAGTGTGTTGCATCTTCCACATAAGTTGTTTGATTTATTTGCAGGTATAGAAAAAACTCCACTGATTAATAATGAAGTCATCAGTTACATGTGCACTGAGAAAATTAATCATTTGCACTATCTGGATTATCCTCAAGGTTTGCTTGAGATTTGAGATAACCGTTTCCTGGTTATTAATGTACTCGTTCTTTAGTAAGCTGAATGGTTAGTCAAGGCTGTCCCCTTGTACGGCTCTTTCTCTGAGCTGATCTTGTTGGTTTACAAGAAGCTAAAAAATCCCATTTCCCTGAAGGCAATGGAGTATTCCTTCACCACTTGCTCCAAGCTACTGTTTGCACATCACCTCAAGGGTTCCTTCCATTTCTTAGGTCTTTCTCAAGGCTCTGAGGGCAATTTCAAAAGATGCCTGCCTAAATTCTCCTTTATTTTTTCCTAGACTTGCTGGAGAGGGCATGTTAGTGTGTTGGGGAGGTTACAGACACCTAAATCTTCACACAGAAGTTGAGAATTTAAAAAAAAAAATCTGCTGTATAGGAATATCTTTTTGATTTAGAAGGTCTTTGGAATATTTGAATGATAGATATACCAGTTTCAGCTCCCAAAACATAAATAATTCTTATGAACACCTTAAAGGAAGGTGTACTTCTGAAAATATGAGGTGGGAAATCTATAAATCAATTAATGATGGTATGTATATTTGTATCTGAGATTTATCACTTTAATAACAGCATGTATATTTACATCTGAGATTTATCACTCTGTCACACATCTGTTATTGTGCCCAATGGCTGGTCAGAATTTGGGGCTCTGTAGACTTTTTCCACCAGAAGGAACAACCGTTAATAGAGATTGATTTTTTTTCAGTGCAATCCTGTTTCCTAAAAGCTACATTTTTAAAATCCTGTTTCCTTGAGCATAGAAGAAATTATACATATTGAAAAAGCTTATTCAACCCATGTCAATCTGTGCCAGCAGTACAAAGCCTGTCTAACTCTTCTCTTCAGTACCTGTTCTTTGGCAGTAATTTGACATCAGCTCCTTCTACATATTGACTATTTCTATACTTGAAAACAGAGCCCCTACTTGTTTCACTTGTATTTATTTCCTGCTTAAAACACCAACCACTCCACCCACTTCATTCACATTCTCAGTTCTCTCTTTCAAGCTTTTGTTTTGCAGAAAGACCTGTAATTGTGTTTGGGGCTTAGAGACTACAGTCATTCCAGCTACTTGCTCCTGCAAAGGAGCATAATGACTTCTTATATCTATCTTAAATGAAGAAAGACAACTATACCCAAGAGCTGCAATGAGGTTTTCCTGACCTATAATTTTACAGCATTATAAACCACATTTCAAGTGAAACTAGGGCTTGCAAAACAACAGAGGTCTTGGTTCAGTATTGTGTCATTTTCTTTTCAGTAATGTCAGGTCTCTTCCTCCAGAAGCAGGACATGCATTGAGGTTCTGTAGGGCAGGGCTACAACATCCTTTACTCTTTGGCTAATTGCACAGCTTCGGGAGGATGTTCAGAAATGATGTACTGTAGACAACAGTTCTGTCTGCAACTTGCCCTAGCTGCATATAGATAATTTTGTACTGTGAGAGAACTACAAAAACAATTTTACTTTTTGTTACAGTCCTCTCTGAATCTGCAGAAAGTAGAACTCAGCTGGAACCAGCGATTCCGAGTGATGTCTTTTTTTTGATCATCATCTTATTCTTTGCTGTGACTCTTCATTCACTCTTTGTATTTTCACCCTTTTATTTCTTCAGTTCAGTGCCTCTGGTGACACAATTCAGAACAGTGCAATGGATGTAAGTGTGAGTGTACTTAAAATCAAGGGCAATTTTAAAAATCAGAAATAACGTATATGGCAAACTGTTTCAGTTTCAAGGATTATCTACGCCTGTTTGGAATTCCCTCAGTAATGCTTCAGGAACGACAGAATTGCTCAAAATACATTTACTTTTAATACCACTGATGTCCTCTCAGTAACTTATGTCGATTGTTTTACTATTAATCAGATTTTCTAACAGTCTGTACAACTTCCATGAAGTTATCATTTAATCATAGTTATCAGGAATTACAATACTTAATTACTAAATAAAGATGAGAAAAATACATTCGCTGAAGTATTTCAGAGGTTGATACTGTATTGAATACCTGTGTTTGCCTATGTCAGACCCTGAGGTTTCATATGATAATGTTCATGTAAGTTTTATGCAGATCGAAGTCCACATTTGTGTAGATAATCTTACTTTGTTATAAAGCTGGAAAGAGAAGGTCTTTGGAGAATGAGGAAATGCTGAGACAAATTCACTCTTAATGATCTCTAGTGGCTTGATTACAGAAAGGTAGATCTGTTCCATTATTTGTCAAACGTTTAATTCACTTAAGATTTAATTGAAAATCAAGGCAAAAGATAATCTTCATGGCTTGAATTTTAGCCTGTAGTTCACACTGAAACAAATACTCAAACATAATTCAACTGAATTTTGAAGGTTGACTTGCTTTCCCTGGAGGTGTTTAAGGGACAGGTGGACGAGGCACTGAGGGACATGGTTTAGAGATTGGTGGGAATGGTTGGACTCGATGATCCAGTGGGTCTCTTCCAACCTGGTGATTCTATGATTCTATGAAACCACAGCACCTGTGTAGTGAACAGAATCAGTTGTAAATCAGGCCAACTTCATCAACTTTAGAGGATAAGTAATTATGATCAAACTTTCGAGTAGTAAGCCTTGAATCAAGCAAATGTCACATGACCTACAGGCCAGGGATACTTCACATAGCTGTATTACTATGATTTTCTTTTATTTTTACTAAATCAGGATTGATCCTATCACAAAATATTTTTCCTTCAATGTAATTTATTTTCTAGGAAAAAAAAATCTAGAATTATATTTTATATAACTGGGAATGTCACATCAAGTATCACGAATCCTCAGAGAAAATTTAGTGAATGATATCCTAGACCTCACAAAGGAACTAGCAGAATTTTTTTGATTTTTGTGTGATCAAGATTTCATCTAAAATCTCTGAGAGAGATGCAGCAAGACTAAATGTCTAGATATGACAGTACTGAAGTGATCCACATTATGAACACACATATTACCTGAAGTATTTCCAATGAATCTGAGTCTATATAAATTCAGGTGTTGCAGTAGTGGAACTATGCATCCATATGTAATAAATCTGTCTATCTTTTATTACCAATAAGGCATTAGCCTTATCAGCAAGGATGTTAATCATTTAATAGAAACATAAAGTTGTACTTCAATAAATTTAAAAAAAAAAAGAAAACTAGGCAATGAAATTTTGAATACTTTTATAGGTACATAGCTCTGCAAAAGTCACCGAGATGACTCATGAACAAGATTGCCCATGCAATTGAGTTCTGTGATAAGGGATCTGGAGAATTTCCAAAAATACTCAGAAGAAACAAGTGAAAAACATTGAAAATATGGCCCTTCTTCCCCCTTCTCTAGCTGTGATGATACTTCCTTGAGTCATAGTCCTAGGACATTTGAAAGTAGGAAATCTAGCACAGCAGACAGAGAGGCCTTTCACCAGGCTAGCCATGCATGTTTTCTCCTCTGTCCTTTTAATTATACCGTACCTTTATCTCTGTATCATAAACACAACACCTCATTCACCATCGTATTTAACACCTTTGCTTTTTCCAGAGTTTAATGGTAGCTACCTGGAAGCAGGTGTGTGTACCTGGGCAACTATTTGAATGGAAGACATGAAAACTAGGCCCAAAATCATGAAGCAGATAAGGACTTGCAAAAGGAAGAGGGCTCATATTCAAGAGAGATCAATGTATAACATGGAATTTGCTAGAATCTTTAAGAATCAGTCTTACTCTTTCAGTATTTCTTAATTTCACTAGTAATCCCAGAACAAAGGAAAATGTGAAATTCACGTTTGATTCCCGATTTGTAAACAGCAGACACAAGACATTGGAGCCAAGAAACAGTGTTAGATTACAAGGTAAGAAAGTTTAAGACTATGCCCTACAGCCAAAGGAAAACTTTTGGTATAATCTGGTAGTTTGAGATTCAAAAGTTTTACAGGATGACAGAAATTTGTTGTTAGTGCTGAGCACAGGACATACTATGAACTACTGACACAGAAAAGTCATGAAAGAAAGTAAGGCCAACCCCACCTTTATCAGTGTCTAAGTGGAGATAAGCAACTTAGTTAATACTATTATGCACGTTACTATTTAGAGTTAACTAGAATGTCAAGTATACAACTCTGTCCGTCAGCATTTAAGACAGACTACTTCAAACTGTAATAGGTCATAGAAATCATCAGGGAAATATAGAACTTTTTTATTAAGAGACATTAGAAGAGGATGTGGTTCAATTAAGCAAAAAAAAAGGAGCATTGTATATTGATACATCAAACGGTAAACAGAAGAGAATAACATTTGAGAACATTATTGGGAGAGAAAAGAAAGACAATTTCTAATCAAAGGAGTGATGCTCAGGCACTGTATTCAGTAGGAACAGTGAAAGAAATTGATTTTAAGATGAGCCACTGGATTACAGAACATACTAGGTAATGTAGTCTGCTGAAAAGCAACAAGTTTTGTATTGGTTATACAGAAATCTAATTTTTTTTAATCGCTCCCCATTCCTTCTCCTGAGCCAACTTTCTACTCTTGTAGGAGTTTTGTGAAGATGTCCCTGGTGGCAAACTAAAGCCTTTACCCATGTCCTACTTAGCCAGGGGCACCAGTACAAGTGCGTCCCATTTTTTTTTTTTTTTTCACTTTTTCCTGCTAAAACTATGTACTCCTGTGGAACTTTTTATTCTGGCAAATTGACTTTTTTTTTTTTCAATAAAAACTAGATGGAATAGTTACATCTAATATTATGCAATTATTTTGGAACACCTGTACTGAGTGCAATGAAGCAATATGGTAGCTGGAAAGAGTCAGAAAACAATGAAGAAAATTAAATGTGCACAAAAACCAGATACCAGAATTAAAGGAAAACTTTGCTTCATCAGAATATTAATCAGGATGCACACTTCAAAAAAAAAATAGAGAGAACTAGCTCTCTGACAAATCTCTGTCAAGTTTAATTTTAAAAGTTCAAAATTGGCTTTGTCCATGTTCTTATCCTACAGTAAAGATGGCTTGCAATATACAGGAACTCTCAGAATCTAAAAATATGAAGAAAATACAAAAATTTTGAAAAAGAGGGCAATTAAGTTTTTTCTCTACAGAAGCCAAATAAGCATTATTTTTTTAAAAGAAAATTCAGCTGTAGTTCTCATGTTTTATTGTTCCAAATGTGTAGTCTAAATGAAAGCATTCAAGTACTAAACACAGAGATTTTAATCCTACTATAAGTGCAAACTATGGTGCAACCTCAGCTGTGGAGTTACAAGTAATTACTCCTTTGTATACAAGTAACACAAAATCTACACCATAGTGGGAAAGAAAAAACCAACATAACGTCATGTAAGTTAATATTACCCATGACAGTGCTCTACCTTTTATTTTCTTTGTCCTAACTCAGCTTTAATTCTCATCATCTACAATCAGCTATCTAAGGGCTTGTAACAACTTGTGGTATCTTTCTACATAAAGCTTCTGAATTCTGTTTGTTACTTGGGAATCTCTACATAAAACTGTTAGGTTGAAAATTCTTCATTAGTCTAAAATCCACAACAGGTGCCAGAAAAAATTTTTGCTCAATATTCCGTATAGAATTCTTAAACCTTGATAACATCCTATTCGAATACAGTCCCTCAAAGCATGATGATGCTACCAGGTAGGCAAACCTGATTTTATACATGAGGTGAGGAGGTGATAAATAGGTAATAAATCATCTGTTCTTATTAAGCTTCACCACCTGATAAAAGAGCAATCTGACTAAGAAGATGAAGTGGCTGTGAGGGCAAACGTCTTTTGATTGGTGATGTAGACGAAGTACAGCTGGTAGTGAGTATTGAAGAGGGATGCTGGACCAGCAGGACTTCTTATCTATATTTGCAGTGGAAGAGAAAGGCATAATGGGCTCCTGTATTTTAACATCTGTTCTGAAACACTTAAAATCCGAGTGGTTGCTTACCCCTACTGCGGTGAGCTCTGTCTAGCTTACTATAAGTTAAAGCTAAGGGTGCTGGAAGCAATCAGCGCTGCTCCTCAGAAGTGAGGGCAGGAAAAGCCCCCGTGCCAAGAAAGGCTCCGGAGGGCTGGGAAAGCAGCCGGTGCTGCTGCTTCAGCAGCCCCCAAGCAAGCCCCCCTTCTCCATCACGCGTGGAGAAGCCCGGCTCTTGACACCTGGCAAGCGGCCCAACAGTTGTTTTGACGAAGCTTGAGGGGAAGGCGGAGGGTGAGGAGTTGGATACTTTTCGTGTAAACGAGCCCGGTGCCGGTCGGTGGCCTTTGCGCCTCCCGGGGCTGTCGCGCTGCCCCCTGCGCGCTCGGCGGCGGGCGAGGGGCAGCCCGTTCTCCGCTAACGTGGGGAATAATCCCCCTGACGCTCGGCTGAGCGAGTCCCCGCGGTCTCCTTCGCGCCGCCCCGACCGCATTTTCTCAGCCCCTTTCCCCCCGAGCCGGCGGGGTACGGGCAGGGCGAGCCGGGCGCAGCCTCCGTGAGCCCCGGGGCGAGCTCCGGCGAGAGGGGCGCCGCCTCTCCGTGTCCCCCCCTCCCCAGCCCTCCGCCTGCCTCCTCTCCCCGGTCACCGTGGCCGAGGAATCATCAATCGCGATGTGGCCGCCGCCGCTCACGCGTTTGTGCGGGGCGGGCAGGGCGAGGGGAGCGAGCGNGAGGGAGGCTCGCGTCCCCCCCACCCCGTGGATTAAAAATCGCTCTCCTGCCGTGAGCCGGAGCCCGGGTTCTCACTTTTATCGCCGCCGCCGCTGTCAGAAACGCTGTGGCTCCAGCCGTAAGACCGGCGAGTCCCCTGCCTCCATCCATCCATCCCTCCCTCCCTCGCTCCATCCCTGGCTCCGCGTGGGAAATGAGCGGCTCGATAAGCCGCGAGCTTTCATCCTCCCCGCTTGCGCGAGAGCGATGGAGACGCGCTAATTAACGTGCGCAGGGGGGAAATGATCTCCGAAGGGAAGGAGAAACACCCCGGTGCACCCGCTCCGCCGAGACTTGGCGTCTGAATCGGGAGGAGAGCGATAAATCATGTGAAGCGTCGGGCGGCGGAGCCGGCNTTTCCCCCCGAGCCGGCGGGGTACGGGCAGGGCGAGCCGGGCGCAGCCTCCGTGAGCCCCGGGGCGAGCTCCGGCGAGAGGGGCGCCGCCTCTCCGTGTCCCCCCCTCCCCAGCCCTCCGCCTGCCTCCTCTCCCCGGTCACCGTGGCCGAGGAATCATCAATCGCGATGTGGCCGCCGCCGCTCACGCGTTTGTGCGGGGCGGGCAGGGCGAGGGGAGCGAGCGGAGCGCCGGAGCCGCCGCAGCGCTCTCCATGGCTCCGGAGGAGGTAACGGGAGTCGGGGGCTCGAATCCTCGAGGTTCCCCGGGAAGGGGGCGGCGGTGTCGGAGCGGGGACGGCGGCTTTAACTTGCCGGGAGGGGCGAGAGTAGTAAGCATATTGAGAAGTAAACATAGGAGNATCCCTCCCTCGCTCCATCCCTGGCTCCGCGTGGGAAATGAGCGGCTCGATAAGCCGCGAGCTTTCATCCTCCCCGCTTGCGCGAGAGCGATGGAGACGCGCTAATTAACGTGCGCAGGGGGGGAATGATCTCCGAAGGGAAGGAGAAACACCCCGGTGCACCCGCTCCGCCGAGACTTGGCGTCTGAATCGGGAGGAGAGCGATAAATCATGTGAAGCGTCGGGCGGCGGAGCCGGCTGCTGGGAGCTCTAGGATTATGTTTCCAAGTGCTGAATTTATATTTCCCACTAGGAAAAGACTGAAGCGCAGGTCAGGTATAAACTACGTCGTTTCATTTAAAGCTAAACTGTGGTTATTTATTGTAATTCTGGAGGGGATTTGCCTTCTCTCCTGATTAAATAGAAAGTAGGAATGATTTACACCTTATAGCCTGAAATCTCTTGCAGAGTTGGAAGCAGTTGACAGTGTAAGGGGTGATGCTTTAGAATCACATATGTCCTCTTTTATTTTTTGCTACACGTGGAAAGACTGAGAATAACCAAGCTGTAAAATTTTACTTTCCATTTTTAGTCAGTAGAAAACGTTATTTTCTCAGGTACAGAATAGAGAGAACTGAGACTAGGGAGACCACAACTTCCACTGAAAAGGCTGACTTTCTCAACTACAGCAACTGAAATCTGTGTGGTGTCTGCTTTGATTATCTCCATCCTTTGATAAAAACTTTTAAAATGCGATAAACTGCATCCAAGAATTTCACTTACTGCCTCTAAGGCAGTGCTCTAATAGTTCTTGACACTTGCCTATTAAATGAACTGAACTGGAGGGAACAACTGTTCAGTAAGATGTTTGTGTTTAGAGATGTTTGTTCCTGTGGCAGATATTTCATCATAAAGTAGGATGTGAGGGGTTTAGGCTGGTAAGATCAAGGTTTCATATTGTAGAAATTATTAATGATATCATTTTATTACATTGATGAATTTTCACATAATTGACAAGTTTGCTGGCAAAACTAGACTGGTGTTTTGTCATCTCAGACAAAACTGCTTTGAGTTGGGGTTAATTGCTTTAGTAGCCTAACATTTTTGATAATACTGTAAATGGTATATATTGTTAAGTTCTTTTGTTCCAATTATGTAAAAAATATTGCCTTCTGATTAAAAAGATACTGTATGTTATAGATAGAGACTGTACATTGCATTAAGTCATGTCATCCGAATGAGGGAATAAAGGAGCTTGTGTTCTTCAACAGCATGTGTGATTTGCAAGTTTAGTAAGTTGTAAACTTACTGTAAAAATGTGTCTACATACGTGGCAAAAGAGGGCTGTACTAGTAAAATAAACTAATAATAACCCAGGAATCTATGAGGTAAGCAAGAACATTTGAGCTAGGCTAGCCACTCAGTGTGCTTACTTTGAAAACTAGGTGTGTATGCAGTAGTTTTCATGTCACTGTTCTGCAGCAACAAAACAAGGGAGCCAAAATGAGCAAAAACCTGAAATAAAAAGACAAAAATTTAAAAGGAGACTTTAAGAGGGGGAAGAAGCATTTTGAAATGGAGTTTTTGTCAAATACACGACTGTGTGCCGTGTGAACTAAGTAGTGCACTCATATACAGCAGTTTATTATGTTTAAGGTAGCAAACTCAGTCTAATCTGTAACATACCAAGTAAAAGAGATTTTCTTGTTGAGGATTTACTTATCACAGAAGAAGAGATAGTAGGGGTAAAGTGACAGTCAACAAAGGTGGAATTAATCTTGGAACATCAACAAGAGAGCAATTTGTTTCTTTACTGATTCTTCTAACTGGAAATTACATAATTAAAAACAGCCTCCATAGTGGCCAAAGTATACTAAGTGGTGGGCATTTATTGGTCTGAGATATCAGTTTAATAGAAATACTTTTCCTGTGTAACTGGCATGGTTCTGGCCAGTCCTTTGACTGTGTAGATCATACATGGATAACACAGAAGTTCTGAAAAAATAGGGATTTGAATGATTTCTGTTACTGCTTGAGTTTCAGCACAGCGTACGTTAAGTGAAATTTACATTTGGCTGCCAAAATGTGGATGAAGTTCTATTGGAAAACCTTTTGCTTCTTGTCTAGTCTAAAAATAAAAAATAATTTGTCAGCCACAAGGATTTGGGGAAACGTGTTTATAGTCACCACACTTCATTGTGCATACAGTAGTGACTTGTGCTTGTGCAATGGATTGTGGGCTTGGTGACTTCAGCAAATCATATGATGGACTTGCCTACCTTTTCATCATTTGCATGCGGTTGAGGGTGCTTTTTGTGTCATGAAAGCGTAGTGCAACACATTTCTTGATGGACATAGCTTTGAAAGGAGATGAATGGAGCAGAGTTTGCTGTATGCAACAGTGCTTAATGTCCTCTTAATGCTATACGAATAACTCTGTGGTAACTGCTCTGTAGCTGTAGTCATGTGAATATGCCCCTTCCGTTTTCTGTAGCTGTTTTTGAATTACACATTTCCTTAAGAATACTTTTGAATGGGTTGTTGAATGATTAACATAAAAATTGTATGTTACAAGGGGCAGGGGTAGCTGTATGTCCTCAGAGAAGCTTATGAGAATTTTTCAGATAGCAACATCAATGTAGAAAGGACAGTGCCAGCATTTGAGGCTTATATCAAGTTCTTTTTTTTTGCTGTTTATATAGTAAGCAGGAATCCATTAAACTGGCAATGAGGACAAATATTTAACGAGGCAATATCATTTCAGTATGTTTGCAGTGCACTACTCTGTTTAGTTGCTGATTAAATCTTTTGATCTCAAGGAGAGGTTCTAGTAATTTACTTTGATGCAATATTCTATAAAAATATGTAAGCTAGAGGGGTAGTGGTTTAAGTCTTCAGGCTGTTTTCTCTTAAAGGTAAAAAAAATTGCATGTAGTTCACTCGTAGCCTCAGTTGAACTTTAGTGTGAATAGTGGGAATGAAAAGACTGGGAAGGGGGGAGCAGAACAGAGAACAGTTCTTCACCATAGTAATTCAGAGATAAAGGAAAAGCCTTTCTGAGCTAGGCAACAATCTTACCTAATTCTGGTCATAAAGTCACCACAGTCTACCTTAAAGCCACTGAAGTACTTCACCCTGTTGCTCCTTCTGGAAAGATGTTTCATAACCTCTCTCCTAAGTCTTCAAACTTTCTTTTAAATTCCAGCCTAAATGTATTCTTTGATTCCTAATTTTTAATATCTCAATATTATTATTTGAAAACAACTTCCTTGGTGTGCAGCCCTCAACGAATTATAAAAATTGATCATTTGCCTTCCTCAGCTTTTATGTGCAAGGATAAAACAAGCAGAGCAAGCACCTTTTAGTCTGTCTAGTAAAACGGAATAAATAAGGAAGAAAAAGCCTGGTAATTTGATTCCCCTGAAATCTGAATGTACCTTACCTGGTATCAAATATGTACCTTGAAGTGTTTCCTCAGTCTTAAATAATAGTGCTAATACTCTATTTGGTCTGCTGAAAATACTTCACCAGATATTGGTGAAGATCAAGTTTGTTTTGAAGCTATGCCAGGTTGGCTTAATCTTCTTGCAGTAAACTAGATGTGGGTGCATAATTTCTCATTTCCTGTTGCTCTCAAATTATAAGACAATATATAATCACAGAAATTCTGCACAGTAATGACATGGCTTTGAAGAGTTACTAAATAGTTTCACATTTCCAATATGCCAATCCCAACAGTTCTCCAATGCCTTCTGTCAGTTAGCAAAAGTCTGCCCTGTATCAAGAGTGCTTCATGTGACCAGTTTTTATCAAAACACCTATACTTTGTGCCAGGTTCACAGACATGGAATAAGATGAGTCTGAAGAAGGATTTTAGCCAAGTCCTTTTAGTATGGCACTGTTAGTCAGTTTTATATACACATTATTTTTTGTGTTACACTCTATATTTTCCAACTCAGTAAATGTTTGCTGGGTGATACCATGTCAAATTCTTTACTGAAACCTGAAGAGATTAGACTGTGGATTTCCTCTGCTTTAATGTTTACTTTTAAAAGTTAACTTCTTTCTTTCAGACTAGTACACCTTTTTAAAGTTACGTTGAAATTATCCTTTTTTTTTTTTAATTGTCTTCCTTATTGCTAATTACCTTTTAAGTGAAGAAAAGAAATCCCTAACTTTTCATGTATTGAAGTCAGGGTAACTATTGCCTAGGTCACTTGCTTCTCCATTCTTACACCTAAGTATCACATTTTCTACTCTCCAGTATTCTCTCCAATTTGATCCAGCTTTTGTTTTGCTACTCATAAAAGGAGTAGTACTTTGCAGATTTCTGATGATGGTACTTGGTCCTTTGTAAATTCCCTACCCTGAGACTAATCCATTAAATAATCCTTGGAAGAGGCATAATCAAATGGCTCAAAAGCCATTGTGACTTTGTCATTGAGAACACAGGACTAGTCCAAACACTTTTTTTTTTCCTAATACTTGGTTTAATTTCCTAGGTCAGCTGTATGTCCCTACTGATTCTTTTTCCTTATTCCCCCTTACAGTCACTGTACATTCTGTTAAGCTGATGAGATGGTATTCTCTTGAGACTTAACAAAAAAAAGAATAGAGATGGAATTTTTAGGATGATATGGGCAACACTTCAATCACGAAAATGTATTATTGAAGTGGAAAGTGGTAATTGTAATTTAAAATTTACTTAGGTCAGTCTGTGACCTATGTTTGTGATAAGTAGAATTGTTGAAATTATTTAAAGACATTGTAATCATCTAGATGTCACTTTAGGCAGAATGCACAGTGTGTCTCCACAGAACGTAATAATGTCTTGCTGCTGAAAGGGCTGTTAAGCCCTTTTCTCAGTATTATGTTGAAGATTTCTTGACCTCAAAAGTGTAGACTCCCTCCAGGATTCGGGGGGGGGGGGGGGGGTTGTTTTGGTTTGGTTTGGTTTTGCTGGACTATCTTTCTTTCTTTTGAGATCTTTGTTGTCTGTTAAAGCAGATTCCTATATTCCATCCAGTCCTTGTTTCTACTGGGATCTATGAAACAAGTGACTGTTAGCAGAGCTTTATCAGTCTTCCTGCTGCCTACCGAAGTTCTGAATGGAAACTGGGGAGTTGACAGAATCACTTGCTGGTATTGCTGTAGGACTACACTTCCATTTGTAGCCTCAAAAAGCCATTACTCTTTCATACATATTTAGAGGTTTAGGTTTTCCAGTTGTTGATATAAGTATCTGTTCAAGTATTGAAGAAATGTCTATGGGGAAAAAACGCAGTTAACTCCCACTGGCTAAAACTAACAAAAGAGATTAGGAAGCTTTTCTGACTTCAGAAGTAAGGTAAGCCCTTCGTATTAATGAAATAGATGTTTCTAACTGAAACACCTGGAGAAGGTGGAGAAGACCTCTGAAGATCATCTAGTCCAATCCTCCTACTCAAAACAGGGTCACCTAGAATGAGTTGCCAAGGGCTATCTCAAGTTGGGGTTTGAATTATCTCCAAGGATGAATACTTTACAGTCACGTTAGGCAAGAAGTTTCAGTTTTGAACAATCCTTATATGTAAAATGTTTCTTCCTTTGTTCAAATGGAATTTCTTGAATTTCTGTTTATGCCTTTTGCCTCTTGTTCTGGATGCTACTGAAAAGAGTCTGTGGCTTCTTTTCTCTCTCCCATGAGGTTTTTATACATACTAATAAGATGCCTCCTGAGCCTTCTCCAGGCTAAATAATCCTGTCTCTTTCAACCTCTCTACATAGGACAGCAACTCCAATCCCTGTATCATCTTTCAAAGAATGTGTCACTGGGCACTGGAACAGGCTGCCCAGGGAGGTGGTTGAATCACCTTCCCTGGAGGTGTTTAAGGGATGGGTGGACGAATTACTGAGGGGCATGGTTTAGTGATTGCTAGGAATGGTTGGACTCGATCCAATGGGTCTTTTCCAACCTGGTGATTCTATTCTATGATTCTATGACCTCTGTGGCCCTTTAATGGATGCACACCAGTATGTCCATGTCCTGGTACTGGGGTGTGAGCTCACTGGTGCTGAGGGAAAGGATCACCCCTCCTGGCCTGCTGGCAATGCTTTTACTAGTGCAGCTCAGGAGTGTGTTGGCCTTCATTGCTGCAAGGGCACTTTCCTGGCTCATATTCAACTTCTTACCCACTAGGACCTCCCCCATACTTTTCTTCCCAGTTGCTTTCCATCTGGCTGGTCCCTAGCCTTTTCTAGAGAATGGGGTTATTCCCCTCTGGGTGAGGAATGTTTATTTCTTTTTTCTGAACTTCATTTCTCCTCCCTATTGAGGTCCCTCTGAACAGTTGTACAACTATTCCCAATTTCACATGGTCTGCCCACTTGCACTCAGTCCCATTATTCAGTTCATTAGGGAAAATGTTAAACATCATCAACCCCCATATCAACCTTTGGTGTGCACCATTAGCAACTGGCCTCCAGCTGAATTTTGTGGCAATGATCACAATCCTCTGAGCCCAGCAGTTCCACCAG
>WAAB01018384.1:0-30367 GCA_013389865.1 Piaya cayana | reverse complement strand
GGGGGGGGGGGGGGGGGGGGGGGGGTGTTGTTTTGGTTTGGTTTGGTTTTGCTGGACTATCTATCTTTCTTTTGAGATCTTTGTTGTCTGTTAAAGCAGATTCCTATATTCCATCCAGTCCTTGTTTCTACTGGGATCTATGAAACAAGTGACTGTTAGCAGAGCTTTATCAGTCTTCCTGCTGCCTACCGAAGTTCTGAATGGAAACTGGGGAGTTGACAGAATCACTTGCTGGTATTGCTGTAGGACTACACTTCCATTTGTAGCCTCAAAAAGCCATTACTCTTTCATACATATTTAGAGGTTTAGGTTTTCCAGTTGTTGATATAAGTATCTGTTCAAGTATTGAAGAAATGTCTATGGGGAAAAAACGCAGTTAACTCCCACTGGCTAAAACTAACAAAAGAGATTAGGAAGCTTTTCTGACTTCAGAAGTAAGGTAAGCCCTTCGTATTAATGAAATAGATGTTTCTAACTGAAACACCTGGAGAAGGTGGAGAAGACCTCTGAAGATCATCTAGTCCAATCCTCCTACTCAAAACAGGGTCACCTAGAATGAGTTGCCAAGGGCTATCTCAAGTTGGGGTTTGAATTATCTCCAAGGATGGATACTTTACAGTCACGTTAGGCAAGATGTTTCAGCTTTGAACAATCCTTATATGTAAAATGTTTCTTCCTTTGTTCAAATGGAATTTCTTGAATTTCTGTTTATGCCTTTTGCCTCTTGTTCTGGATGCTACTGAAAAGAGTCTGTGGCTTCTTTTCTCTCTCCCATGAGGTTTTTATACATACTAATAAGATGCCTCCTGAGCCTTCTCCAGGCTAAATAATCCTGTCTCTTTCAACCTCTCTACATAGGACAGCAACTCCAATCCCTGTATCATCTTTCAAAGAATGTGTCACTGGGCACTGGAACAGGCTGCCCAGGGAGGTGGTTGAATCACCTTCCCTGGAGGTGTTTAAGGGATGGGTGGACGAATTACTGAGGGGCATGGTTTAGTGATTGCTAGGAATGGTTGGACTCGATCCAATGGGTCTTTTCCAACCTGGTGATTCTATTCTATGATTCTATGACCTCTGTGGCCCTTTAATGGATGCACACCAGTATGTCCATGTCCTGGTACTGGGGTGTGAGCTCACTGGTGCTGAGGGAAAGGATCACCCCTCCTGGCCTGCTGGCAATGCTTTTACTAGTGCAGCTCAGGAGTGTGTTGGCCTTCATTGCTGCAAGGGCACTTTCCTGGCTCATATTCAACTTCTTACCCACTAGGACCTCCCCCATACTTTTCTTCCCAGTTGCTTTCCATCTGGCTGGTCCCTAGCCTTTTCTAGAGAATGGGGTTATTCCCCTCTGGGTGAGGAATGTTTATTTCCTTTTTCTGAACTTCATTTCTCCTCCCTATTGAGGTCCCTCTGAACAGCTGTACAACTATTCCCAATTTCACGTGGTCTGCCCACTTGCACTCAGTCCCATTATTCAGTTCATTAGGGAAAATGTTAAACATCATCAGCCCCCATATCAACCTTTGGTGTGCACCATTAGCAACTGGCCTCCAGCTGAATTTTGTGGCAATGATCACAATCCTCTGAGCCCAGCAGTTCCACCAGTTTTCATTTCACATCACTTCCATACTTCAACAGTAATACTGTAGATTACTACTGCTGTATGGCCAGGATAATTAAGAGATAAAAGTGTCTTTTTCACAATCTTTCCTTGTTCTTATTTAATAGTGCTGGCACTTATGTGTGCAGCACACTAATTGACCGTTGTCACAGGGAAGATAGTGTTATTTTATATGGCACACAGTCACTCCCTTTTTTGGCATTAAATTTACTTGTCCTCCTCAATTTTAAGGGAGAAGGACCCTCTGGGCTGGTACAGGTGTGGTGGTTTTGAAATATGTAGTTGTAAAATTGATTGTAAAATGAGTGGGGTGAATTAATCAGGCTAAGGCCAAGGTTCCTGAAGCCTAAATGGGCTTTCATTTAGCTGAAGCAATTGTGTGTCTTATGTTAGAAAAATGCAGGGGTTTTTAAATATATGCTTGCTTCACATGATGAAGGATTTTGGGGAAAAAAAATGCATCTGTATTCCACATTTGCTCTTGCTATGCAGTACTCACCTGTTTTGCCAGCAGCAACGAGCAGAAGAGACTGGACTACCCTCATTATAAACAAAGCTTAAGATTTCTATGGTGATACTTAGTGCTCTGTTTAGGTCTCTTGGTCTACAATCAAGCTGGTTTGTCTCAGGAAAATTTACTCAATATTGCTTGAACAGAAGGAGTTTTCTGTTGGCTTATTAAGTCACTCATACATTTGCTTTTAGCTAAAAAGTTTTATTTTCTTTGTGTGCGTGTGTGTTTATGGAAGGCCAAGGAAGAGGAACCTTTTTGTTAAATGAAGGCCTTGCATTTAGAGAATAATGCAAGAGGTAGTACTTAAAATACGGAAAATACTGATTCTCTTTTTTCTCCTCCTTGAAATAAAGATGCAGTGTCCTAGGGACACAGTTATGAGCTAACTGTACTTTCAACTTAATATCTTGACACTGATTTTGAGATGAGATCTAGTCTTTGCAATTTGATTCCGAATTCACATTATGTAGGAAGTCTATTGGAAAAATGGAAAAATTCTACTTCTCTGTGTGGTGCTGATGCATTTCATGATGCCTTCAGAATTTGGAGAGGTTCTTGGCATCTAAGCTGCAGAGAACAGGTGGGAATCAAAGAAGTGCTAATGGGCACTTGTGCAAGTACACAGCTCTAGCCTTTCCAAAATCAATATAAATGCACATGCTCATCATCTGAATTTCAGAAAAATAATTATTTATGTGTTTTCTTCTATTTTCATTGTTTGAAATTTCCTGTTAACACTGTATGTGTATCTAATGTCGAAAGGCAAAGCAATTACTTTTCAGCTGATGCTATGAAAAGTGCAGACATAGTTACTAGGTAAAACATTACACATTATCTGCAGAACAATGGAGAAAAATATTTAATATTTTTCCTTACTATGATCATTCAGAGTACTAAACAACCATTGTGTGTACATTTAAGTTTATACAAGTAAAGTCTTATCTTTTTTCTTAAAAGATGTTTAATGAGTGAAGAAAACTCCTATTTAAACTATGTTTAAACTAGAGACAGAAGAAACTTTTTAGCAGGGATTGACTACAGAAAATGAGTTCTAAGATTGTATTTATTTACAATGGGATCTTACTGGATATTTGAAAAAAAAATCTGAGAGCCCAAAAGCAGGATAGTAGGGAGAGAGATTGTGTTGATAAATGGCAAAATATTAGTTAGTAGAGATACTGGGTTTTAGACATGAGTGAATAAAGTAATCCAAATACTGAGCATAACTCTTTAGTTTCTGAATGAAGTGGAACTAGGCTACTTTTGTCCTTATCATAATTTTGCATTTATGTTGTGCTTAGTAGGTACAAAACTCTTTATAGCTATTAATGATCTTCATTTCACCCTCTGAAGGAGTTAGGTAATCTTCTACAAATGAACAGCATAGGGCTAATATATTTTAGACATAGAAATCCAATGAGTTTGAATTTTAATATAAATTTGTTTGAAGTATATAAAGGACAGATTATATTACTCTGTAACCAAAATCAGCTCTTACAAGATATGCTTTCATTTTTAAGGAACAAAGATACAGGATTTCATTCTGAACACTTGAATAACATCACGTCTCTTTGATAATGGAGACTAGTCAGATGTAGTTTTTCCTGAATTAATGTGTTGGCTACTATACAGAACAATTTTTGTTATAGGTTTATACAGAATAGATCTTTAATTTACAAAGATTATGTCAGATTTAGCTCCTATTTTTGTGGAAAGGTGGTTACACATGGAAAGAGGGAGCTTGTCTTTCATGTCTCCACCCTCCTTGGTTGACAGACTTTCCCTCCAGCAATCAGTTGACAGCAATCAGTTTGAGGATTATTTCTGGAAGGAAAAGGTTTACAGCTTTACCTCAACAGTAAGATTAAAAAGAAAGTAGCTGTCATCTATTTCCTTGGCTTAACTAGTTAAAATCATAGCCATAAAAATGCCATATTACTCAGCTAAGCTGTTTTGTGCATTTTGTGCAGTAAGCAGACCTTATTAAATGAAAAGCAGTCAAGCCTTGCAAACAATAGTTTGTAACATAAAATACAAATAATTGAATTTTCACTGGAAATTCAGATTTTATTATTTATTGTTCCTAAATAAACAAATTAATTACAATAAGCCTTATATAAATATGGTGATGAAATATTTTAACTTGTGACCTTCTGGCATATGAAGGAAATATAGATCTTAGAATAAAAATGTTCATGTCTTACAACAGCCAGATTCTCGAGTGTCTTCTAGACTCACCTCACATTAATTCCCATGCTGCCATGTTTCCCATTGTACCATTTATAAAAAAAAGTACTGTCAAGTTTAAGATGGAAAATCATTTACAGTTGTCAATTTTGACACTTTCTAGTGATAGATTCCTATGATGCAGTATGAAAACAAGCATCTAAGATTTTTTTTTAATAGGTTGCAACAATTGGACATCTTTTAGACTGAATCCCCAAACATTAGGTTCTGTCAGTCTCAGAAAAACCCAACTCTGTTTCCTTAGTACCACATGCAACCTTTAGTTGATTTTGTAAACAAATGGCCCAGTTTAGTTAGATGGTGCTTTGTTGGGGTTTATAATCTGTTTGCTTAATTTACAGAACTTAATTTTATGGCTTTGGTTTTGTTCTGTACTATTAAATGTTGAGTTTTCTAATAGTTTTTGTAACCTGTGCATCACTCTTTTTCTGGCTATGATATTTTTCCTTCCCCTCCTGTAGTAGATTAATGAAATATCCCTACAATGCATGGACTTTTTTGTGCTTCTGTGGGTTTCCAAATTCAGAATCTGACATGTGCACTGGAGAATGAAGAAAAAGAAAAGGCTTGTTATTCTCATACTCTACTGCATTCTTATGTTAGCTCCAGGTTTCTAGATCCTAAAACTAAGATCCATGCTTATACACTGAAAAAAATCCTGAGAGATTAGGCCTCTTTAGCATGTTTGAAAGCTGAGTGTTTTTGTTGTTTCTACGGTTTTTTAATCTGCTGTCAGCAAAATTATGGAAGTTGAAGTACAAGCTTAAGAGACCAGCCATCAAACATTTAAATAAATGTCTTGCTCTCCTGTGTCCTGATAGCATAAATACTGCCAGTGACAGAAAACAGAAGTTTCAAAACTCAATTTGTCTTGAAAAGAGAACTGTTAGGATAATTGTGTATGGAGTTTTAGAAAATGGAAATAATGTAAATCTTCACTAAAGAGTCATTCCTCAAAGTCAGGTATTCAGAAAAGAACATCGTATGCATGGTCATATGCACAGAATATTGTGCTCTAATACTCCAAGGAATTGTTCTACTTTGCTTCTATAATGAAGCAGTTTCCTTTAATCAAACAGAAGCCAATAGAAACACACCAGCACTGAACATAGCTCTGTATTGCCCACTGGGAGTTATTTAAATTTGTACTAGCTTGCGCTAGAAGGAAATGCTGCTAAAGCATTTTGTTTTGGTTTGGTTTGTTTCTATAAAAACTCTAATATTCAGTGTGTAAAACTTCCATTAAAAAAAAAATCAAATAATATCATATACACTATTTAGGCAATTAACTGTTGTCCAGTTGCAGGATAATACTGTACATGTTTTAACATGTTATTCTGGTACAAGCAGTCCATATTACTTGGCACTGTAGATAAAGAAATATAGCTTGCTCTGCTGTTTATAATTTACTTTTTGTGATGCTAGGGTATTCCCATTTGTTAAACTGAAATAATCATTTGTGTGTGTGTGTATATATACACACACATACACACACACACGTGAGGGAGGAAATAACTAGGTCTGAAATAGCAGGTATTTTTTCGTATGGAGTTGATTTTGCAATTATCTATAAAAGACAGTTAGCTAAAAAGGTTAAGAGAAAGAAGAATGTTAGGATGGCAGAGTAATTTTCAAAAATAATGAATCTGAAAATGCCAATTGTCTCTGCATATAGCTTATTATATGCATGTTAGTGTTTTGACATAGTCCATGCCTGTGCAGTCATGTGCTGTTGATCCTGGTCCCATGAAATGTCTATACTGTGCACAGTTAATAATAACAATAGTTTGTAATTTTTCATTTGTAGATTTTTACAAGGATAGTAAGATTATAACAATGTTTATTTTTTCAATCTTATTTTTTTTAAATAGATGGAGCAATCAAAGCATACACAATCAGTTGTTACATAGGAGGCTTCTGGTAAGACTCGGAATTAAGTTTGGGGATTGCAGCTGTTTAATGAGAGATGTTCAATACGAGTCTTTACTGAATAGTCTGCTTCATGTACAGTGGTTTATATAAACTGCAGTGTGTAATGGAGCTGAGCTTGTTTTTACCACTGAAAAATATACTTACATAAAGCATGAAGGCATTTTAGGGGAGAGATTGTAGGGTTGGTTAGAAACTTTTGGAAGGAATGTATCTGTTGACACACGATTTCATTACACAATTAATATTACATGAGAATATATTAATTCTGTCTAATACAATTGCTCTTTTCTGCTCCTAGCTGACTTCAAGGGAACTGCAGGTCCCAGGAATCTCAGCTGTCAGGCAGAACTTACCACTGGCAGAAGGAAATATGTATAGCTTGGGGAGCTTGTTTCACCTAACTTAATGGAAAAATCTCTTTTTTCTTTCTTTTAACAAAGAGCTTGAGGAGAAGATTTTTCCCTTTCTCCATCTCCTCCAAAATATTTAAGATATTTTATTTCTTAAGTGGAATAATTTCTTGTACTACTGAAGCTTCAAAATTCCTCAGAATATGAATTCCACCACCCAGTTAGCTAAGTAGCTAAGTATGAAATAACTTCATCTTAATCTCTTAATATCTAACTTACTCTAATTTTGATGTTGAGTAAATACCTACTTAGCTTTAATACGTTCCTGTTTAATGTGGAATGGCTCTGCAAAGTGAATGTTGAATATTGCAATCAATTTGTAAGGTCATAAGGAAAACATTTTGCCTGTTTGAAGTTTTATAAATTGATCTGCTTCTGTTTAATGTCAAGGGAATGATTTTAGGAAGGCTGAGCAAGATGAGAAGGGCTGTAAGTATTTTTTCCTCAAAATAGGTAGACAATCCTTTCTATGGCCCATTCAGTATTATTCAGGCAGGTGTGGCAGAAGAAGGTTGCTTTATTCTATGCTCAGGAGGGAGGAATGTTGAGCATACTTTAGTCACTTATTTTTTTAATTACTGTATTTACATTTCTTCTGTGTTCTGATTTCTTGTTTGTTTCCTGTTATCTGTTGTTAAGTGTAAGCAATATCTAGTCGAGACTTCTTTTTATGGGTTCTGGTTTTACAGATTTGTTTCCTTGAATTATGTGGTTCACTTGACACACATTTATGCTTTATTCTTATAGCTTCTTTGGGAGGTGGTTGTTTATTGGGGTTTTTTTTGGGGGGGAGATGTTTTAGGCTTTTTTAATGATTTTTTTAAAATTTTTTTATTTCTAGTTCTGGTTTTGCTCTCAGCTTGTCATTCTTCACCATCTTCCAATCTCCCAGGTGTGGTTTTATGAGTTCTGAAATGAAATCTCGAACTCTGTTCAACTGCAGGTCTTGATTAGTGCTGCCTGGAATGGAATTTTCTTCTGAAATGTTTTTTGAGTAGATGACACCAGTTTGTCAAAACTCTACCTGTTCACCTGTATTTTGATAAAATCAATAATTCAGTGGTTTGGGTGCTCACCTGGTATTCGGATTGCACTAAAATGGGCGGAATCAGGGCTTTGTCTTGGCACATTCTGCCTGCACTTGGTAAATAGCTTCTTTTTTTTTTTTTCCATTTTGTGTTGAGAAAATGTCTGTAGAGTATAATGTTACATTTCTTTGTGAGCAAACATTTGGCTACACAACTTTAGATGTAAATGAACTTCTGGTTTGGGGTGTTTTTGTCACATCTAAAAGTAAAAAATTTGGAAGTAACAGGGTGCCTGTAGTTCTTTTTTTTCTGAAAGGTTCTTCAGAATATTATCATTCACTTCTATGTGGCTGTGACAGGGAGTATACAATTTAATAGTACAGCATAGGACTCATTTGGGATTTGAAAACTGGCTTGTCTCCTACATGCTTTTGAATTCACATCTTCTGCTTGCTGGAAGAGTGTCTACACTATTTGTTCATAGGGTTTTCTGTAGTAGAATATTGGATTTGGACAGCCATTGTGCCTATAGTCCTCCCCTGAAGAAATAAACTGCACATCAGGTCTTGCTGTCTTTAAGGGCAGTTGCCTTAGATGCAGCTTCACTTCTGATCTTCGGTTAGTTTTAATTAATGCCTGCAAACTGAAATAGTTTCACAAAGTGAGTGAGGAACGGACCTTGAGGTTTTTTTATTTTTTTATTTATTTTTCTTGATTTTCTTCCAGCACTGGAAAATGGGTGGACAGGTATAGAGGAAGGTTAATGTTCAGATACCTCCAGGCAATACGGTTGTTCTTTGTTTCCCATCGTCTCCTGAATGCTTCCTCAGACTTTTGATGCTCTTGGTTTTATGCTACCAAATGATATATTTTAAAAAAAAAATCTATTTATGGAGAATTGATATTTAATGTTTGTGAAAGTTAGACTGAATTTAAAGGAGTCATTTTTGCAAATTCTGGCTTCATGTTTAAAGGAATCTAGTCCTATACGTTTATGTATTTTAATATATACTAACCGTGCTTTTTCTTTGGCTTACTTACAAGTAAACATAATAAATTAATGATGTTTTCCTCATATTTTTTTACTGAAGGCAGGTAATAGACCCTCTTTATATCAGTGTTTGAAACACAGTGGGTTTTAATTATCAGGTTTCACCAGACACTTTAGCATAAGTACTTGCAAGCATAGCATCAGTTGTGCTGAAATCCATGGAGCTGTATGTGACTGAAGTTACAGTTGCTAAAATCGAGCTTGGTTTAGTACTTTTGAGAAAGGTGTTTGTTTAATATTGCAGCACATAGTCAAATGAAACAAACTTTTTAAAAAAGCTCATGCCATATCAAATTTTGAAAAGGACCTTAGCAGAAGAAAAGCGATATACTGAAATTTATTTTTTCAGTTTAAGAATGTTTTAAGGAGCTGGAACTTTTAATTACTTTTAGGTGATATTTGGATTGTGATATTGAAAGAAAGGCTTCCAACTTTGCAAATTATGCTAAACTGGGAGAAACAAAATGGTCATATTTTGTACAAAATAACTTAGGTTAGTTAAACATTAAGTCTAATAACTGTCAGATGTAGTTAAATGCTGATATGTAACATTACTCTGGGACAAGATTTAAATGGAGGGCACTTAGTGAGTGGAAAGATCTTGGAGTGTGCTGATAGCAGAGAGAGAGAGAAAAGGACCTTTCAGAGGAATACCTGGTGTATAAAGCACTGTTTGACTACAGTTTATTGTAGATCAGGGAAAAGAAAAGAGTTAAATATATGAAGAAACTGAAGTTGTAGAAGTTTAACTCATGTATACATGGGAGCATTCAAAGTTAAACTGGAATAAACATTTTATTTCAATCATGTTAAGTCATCACATACATAACACTTCTTCCTTATCTCCATTCAGTGTATTTTACCGAAAGAACATTTTATTTCTTAAGAAATAAGTGTGCATATGGATCAATATACTATACTTAATTTGGTTTAATATTCCTGAATTTTCTTATATTGATGTGACTTCAGCTCCTATCTGGCAGATTAAGGTGTACTATATGCATTTCAGAATAGTTACTTCACATGCTCAAGTCATAGTTTCACATATCTCCTAGTGAAAACACAGACAGGGTAAAAATACCATTGTATCTTCTTTCTGAATATCAGATATAAACTTCTGCGTATGAAACTTATTTTGGAAAGGACAGTAGAGAGCAAATAGACTGTAATAAAAAAAAATCTGATGTAATCTTTCTGGAGGGAGCAAGAGCATGAAACACATTGAACAATAGGGTAGAAAGATAGATGTCCATGTTTTAATGGAGCCTAGGTAAGAGGAATGTCTGGGATTAACCAATGATGAATTAGGTTCTATCCTACTCTCATAGTCAGTGCTCACCAGACCTGGTGTTCTGTGGTAATCCAGTTTCTGTGTGACACCAATGTATAAAAGGAGATTCTGCCTGCAGAGCCCAGTACTATCCAATTCCCTGCCTGCCTTTCTCATAGACCAAAATGTGAATGTATCCTGCACTCCATTTTCATGTATGGCCTTCCTTGCCCTTCATCAGATTCTGCATTTGGCACAGAAAGCATAAGAACTGAGAGCCTGTTCTGCATCTACTGGTTTGACTTCTTCGGTGAATCAAAAAGGTGGGGCTCAGGTTGTCTGTCAGTGGAAAAGCTGAGATTTATGCTGTGAATAATCAACAGCTGGTAAGCAGATGTGCGCGGAAGGACTCAACTGTAGAGCCTTGCAGTGGAAAGGTAGTGTTTTATCATCCATATAATTGGTGTCTGAAATCCATCTGCAGCCATGTGTTGACAGACAGTTGAGGTTAGAAATTAACAGTCTCTAAGCAGTGATAGCCAGTTCCTGGAGTAAAATATAGGTGCTACAGGAACGTGATAGTGCTGATGCTGAGCCAGTGTTGGAAGCTGGGGGACAGATGGAGCTTTAAAATAAAGTTTTAGCCCCAGAACCTTGACCAATTATAATGTAAATATGCTGTTTGCCTACCCTGACTGTCTTACTTTGAGGACGATGTAGGATGAAGAAAAGAATTTGTAAAATATCCATGCAAAGGAGAAATTCTAACACTAGCATTATAACCTTGTGAAGTTAATCTTGTATGCCCCCCATACTCATTTCTTTAACATTACAAACGTCTTGAGGGGAGGAGTGACTGTGGCAGATGCTCATCTTTTTACCTGCTCTTCATTTATGGTCATCTTAAATGAATTCTGTGCTTAGTCATTTCTGAGGCTATGGTAAGGAAATAACATCTGTTAAGCTTGAAATTCTTGCTCTTTGCTTTTAACCGAAGGAGGCAGTTCCCTTTTATCTCTTTTTGTTTTCTTTTTTTAATGTCCCAAGCATATTGAATGGTTATTTTTGTGGAAGACAGCCTGCATGCCCTAAACATCACTCTGTCATTCTAATTCTTAAATTGAAACCTTTAATTTTAGTTTTTTATATATTGTCTCACTGTAAATGCTGTCTTTTCCCTCTGTTTGTCAAAAAGATTAATGTGAGAGTAGAGTATTAGACTAGCACAGCATTGTATTAGGTAGTTCGTCTTTCTAGAAAGGACCTCTATTCCTTTATTGCATGTTTCGTTTGAATTTGTTGACAGTAACAGTAGCATCCCACTGAAGGAAAAAATTTTCTTTTTGTAAAGTTAACAAAGGAACAATTCCATATAATGAAAGTGTCACAGAAGAGTGGTCATACTTTACATGGCTTGCACCTTTAGAATAAAAAACAGAAATCCAGTCATTTAGTGTGATTCTTGAATACTACAATCACAGTGTTTAAGAGTAGTTGTGTAAGTGAACAGGCAGAAAAATAGTAAAGGCACTTTGACATTTTAAGGGTATATACTGCTTGAATTCTTCCCTGAAGAAGTATGGGGTTGCTAGTTTTCATGTTTAGGTAGGATGGCAGAATAATTCAAGCTTTATTTGTAGCAATGCTAACTGAAGCTGGTGAGCCACTGCCTTTCATTTAAGAAGCAGCAAAACAAAGATATGTCACTCAGTAAAGTAACAGTATGTATAGTTAAATGATTCTTATGAGAAATGAGGAAGTGACACATAGGTTAAAATGAGCCAAATGCTCATGACTTTGAGTAAATGACTACTTGAAGTGTGAATGCAAACACTGCATTGTGAGAGCTCTTTAGATGGAATGGTAGAGGAAGATGAGTAGTAGGGAACAGGAAACAGTTGCCTGCTTGTGTTTTGTTGTGCTAAGAAAAGTGGAACTTAACCGCTCTCTGTAAATAAACAAGATTGCATCAGTCACCAAGTTCCACCATCTGTTTCTTTCTTTAATCAGAAGAAGCCTTGAAAACACTGTAATTTTATGTAGCTGTTTAGGTCAGCTGTAGTCGAGCTGATCCCACCTTAAGCAAGAACCAACTTTTCCCTGTTAAAAATAATCAAGATAAGAAAGGAAAAAACATGTTCATCATACTTTGAAGTATCTCATCTCTGATCTGAGTGATTGTCCCAAGAGATCTCTGGAGAACTTCAGTTTTCTCATTTATTTTTTTTAGAGCATCAGGAGCACTTTAGTCTGTTGTGGAAGCAGTTATTAAATCTGCACTGTGCACTCTAACTCACTTTTGAAAGACGTGCACCTGCTTCCATTGAAATATCAGACAAGCCATCCCTAGGTACGGAATGAGGAAAGGACTGAGGGTGCCTCTTGTATCTGTCTTGTTACACAGCTGCTCAGTAACGAGAACTGTAATTGCCAAAAAAAGTTAGTCACATTGCAAATGGGAAGAGATTAATCCTTTCAGAACAAGATGCTGTTTAAAAACTTAGGTAAATTTGAAGCTCCATGTAATATGGTCTTTAATCTAGGCTGGTTTAGAAGTATGAGAGTCTGTAATCTACAGTGTGGGTAATGTGCAAGATAATTATGTATGTCTATTAAAATTGTTGTTTCCCCATACCATTTTGACTCTTACTATATGTGAGAGTATTTAAAACTAGTTGCAGAATTAGCATTTACTATTTCTTTTAACTTACCTTTACTTTAAGAGTCTTTTTACAATCCCGTACATTCTTACAGGAGTGTATCAACTGTGTCCATACTGTGTGTATTTCCAGGACATAGAAATTGTGTGTTTTGGTTGGATTTTGTTTTGTTTTTCTCAACAGTGGTAAAGCTAGCTCAGACCCTATTCAGTTCCTTAAAAATAAATTGTGAACACTTCTGTCATAGAGTATAGACTCATACAGTAATTCAGGTTAGAAGAGTTTTCAGGAGGTTATCTTGGTCCAGGCCTCTGCTCTAAACATAGTCAGAATTGAAGTCAGGCCAGGCTAGTAAAGGTTTTCCCATCTTGGTTTGAAAATGTCTGAGGACAGAGACTGTACTACCTCTTGAGGCAACCTGTTCCAATGCCTGACTGTCTTCATTGTAAAGAGGCTTTTCCTTATATGCTGTCAATCTCTCACATTTTAGCTTGTATCTATCGTCTTGTGTCCTCTCACCATGCAACACTATGAAGAACCTGGCTCCAACATTGTGATGACCTCCTTGTAGGCCAGTTCCTTTGTTGTTAATAGTAGCATGCTAGATCTTTAAGTACCTCACTTAGAAGACTGGGTTTTTTTGGTTTTTTTTTGGTGGTTCTGATATCAAAAAGGTATTGGTGGCACTTCATTGTATTTGTCTAATCTTCTCTGTCATAGATATGGTTACTTAAAGAGAAGACCCAGGAAGACCATATCAGTGTTAATAAATATTTGGTTGGAGAATGCATAGAAGATGAACTCTTCTCAGTAGTGGCCAGTTGCAGAATAACAAACACTGGGCGTACTGAAACACATGAAATCCATCTGAACATAAGAAAATGGTATTTTACTTTGAGGGAGGTTTGGAATGGAAGGGTTGGGATTTGAGGATTTTTATTATTATTATTTGAAAATAATTGTAGATAGGTAAGTTTTACATGATGATGAAGAGATGAAATACAATTTGGCGGAAGCCAGCTGAACAGTAGCTAAAATACTGCCTTTTATTTAGAAACATATATCTGTTGAAATGAGACTGAAAAGATTCTGATGTGCCTGTTTCCTTCTGTGAATCCATTAGGTCTAATTACCTCAGTAATGTTAAGCATTTCAGTAAAACGTGTTGGCTGTGTCTCCAATCAGTTCCTATTGTTCCAACAGGAAAAATAGTAAAGTATTCTGAGTCATTGTATAACCAAAAATTATTCTTGGTTTTCAGTTATGTATCTCTCAGATTTTATAAAGCAAGTAGGAGTTTGTTCTATTAGGTGTACATACCAAAACAGACTTTTTAAAGATAAATATTCAATTTCAGCCTGAACTGTATTTTCCACAGAATAAAGTAATTTGAAATTGCACTCAGATTTATAGAAATGCAGGAGCCTTAAAGATGCAGGAACAGGCTGTCCCTATGTGTCACAAGACAAACTGGGCACGAAGACATCTGGCAAGAACTCTAGCCACTGTTGTAAGAGAGAACAAAAAATGTTTTTACAAATATGTCAACAACAAAAGGAGAATACCCATCCTTTATTGTATGAGGAAAAGGATGAGGTTCTTAATGCCTTTTTTGCCTCAGTCTTGAATAGTCAGGCCAGTTATCCCCAGGGTAATCAGCCCTCTGGGTTGGAAGACAGGGATGGAGAGCAGGAAAAAAGAAACCCTGTAATCCAGGAGGAAGTAGTCAATGATGTGCTGTGCCACCTGAACACTCACAAGTCCATGGAACTAGAGAGGATCCCTCTGAGAGTACTGAAGGACCTGACAGAGGAGCTTGCCAAGCCACCCTCCATCATTTATCAGCAGTCCTGGTTAACACAGGAGGTCACAGACCCATCCAGAAGCATAACTGGAAGAGGGATCCAGGGAACCCCAGGCCTGTCAGCCTGGCCCCAGTACCAGGAAAGGTTATGGAGCAGTTCATTTTGAATGCACTCACCAGGCAAGTGCTGAACAACCAAGGCATCAGGCCACGTCAGTGTGGCTTCCTGAAGTGCAAGTCTTGCTTGACCAACCAGATCACTCACAAGTCCATGGAACTAGAGAGGATCCCTCTGAGAGTACTGAAGGACCTGACAGAGGAGCTTGCCAAGCCACCCTCCATCATTTATCAGCAGTCCTGGTTAACACAGGAGGTCACAGACCCATCCAGAAGCATAACTGGAAGAGGGATCCAGGGAACCCCAGGCCTGTCAGCCTGGCCCCAGTACCAGGAAAGGTTATGGAGCAGTTCATTTTGAATGCACTCACCAGGCAAGTGCTGAACAACCAAGGCATCAGGCCACGTCAGTGTGGCTTCCTGAAGTGCAAGTCTTGCTTGACCAACCAGATCCAGTGGATGAAGGAAAGGCTGTGGATTTTATCCATCTAGACTTCAGTAAAGCCTTTGATACTGCCTCCTACAGCATTCTCCTAGAAAAACTGGTGGCTCACAGGTTAGACAGGTGTACACGTCACTGGGTAAAAAAACCTGGCTGGATGGCTGAGACCAGAGACTTGTGATGAATGGAGTTAAAGCCAACTGGAAGCCAGTCGCAAATGGTGTTCCCCAGAGCTCAGTGTTGGGGCTAGTCTCATTTAATGTCTTTTTTCAATGATCCGGATGAGGGGATTGAGTGCTGCCTCAGTGAGTTTGCAGATGACATCAAATTGGGTGGGAGTGTTCTGCTTGAGGACAGGAAAGCTCTCCAGAGGAACCTGGGTAGGCTGGATCAATTCACTGATGGATCAATTGTATGAAATTCAACAATGCCAAGTGTTGGGTCCTGCTCTTGGGCCACAAAACCTCCATGTATCAATACAGGCTTGGGGATGAATTGCTGGAAAGTTGCCTGTGAGAAAAAGACCTGAGAATGCTGGTTGACAGCCAGGTGAGCATGAACCAGCAGTGTGCTCAGGTGGCCAAGAAGGCCAACAGCATCCTGGCTTGTGTCAAAAATAGCGTGACCAGAGAAGTGATTGTGCCACTGTACTCAGTACTAATGAGGCTGCGCTTTGAATATTCTGTTCAGTTCAGGCCCATAAGCTCTCGGTCCCCTCCCATCCCCAGGTGTAGCTCCACGCACTCCAATTGGTAACTGAGACAGAGGCTGACACACCCTCCTTGCTTCCCCTGCCTGTTCTTCCTGAAGAGCCTGTAACCATTCCAGTACTGCTGTCATAGGATCCATACCACCATATCTCCATGGTGGCCAGTCTTGACTGCACTCAAAAAGAAGAGTTTGTTACTAATGTCAACTGGAATAATCTATTTTGTCATAGCTACCAGACTCTGATGAGATCATAGATTGAGATTAGGGTGTTGGGCAAAATCCTGACAGTACCACAAGATCTGAAGTTCACCATTGGCACAAATCGTTATTATTTTGTCAGCCTAAGGTAAAGTTATGTGTAAGAAATACTCCTCAATATCTACCTTTCTCTGTCTGGAGATTACTTCCACACCTGTGACGTAGTCCTAGGGAAACTAAACAAATGGATATAAATGCAGAGACATCAGTGAAAAAGCTTTGAGATTTTCCTATCATAGCATGTCTGCTTTGTAAATTTTCCCACAGAGATTGTCAGACTCTACCTTTACGTTAGAAAATATATCTCCAGTATATTGGATGGCAGGGTTTTATGAGAACTTTATTTTGTGAGAATAGTGAAAACTAGAAACAAAAACTTTCTTTCAGAAGCTAAACCTCTAATCCCTGATTACTTGGCTAGGAAAGTGACAGTTAATCCACTTGGTACTGTTAAGAATTATATCTCTGTTCTGGTTTTCATTTTCTCCTTGGGCAACAAAACCCAAAGAATTTAGTATGCTTGTCATATACCTCTCCCCTGCCAAAGCAGTAATCTTAAGACAGCTCCCATGGGAGCAGACTGTTTTGCCAAATCTTTTACATAGATGCAAAACCTCTCAGTAACCATAGTATTTTGTAGGGGTTTTTATGTGGATTTTTAATTGAGATGAACCCCTGTGTATGTTTAGCACCCAAGGATATCTGAATTTCTTGTAGTCATGTACAAACTTAAGCCAACTGCTTGAAGAAACCATCTCTATAGTAATACTCTTCAATTTTACTGGAATTTCTGAAAATGAGGTATTATACATATCACAGCCTAGATTATATTTCAAGTACAAAACTCATGGTTACAAGGTTCTAACTTTTGGAGTTTAGTCATCTACTTGAAGAGGCATCAGAATATGCGTCTGTAGTGGAGTGATTTGATAAAAGTGTTTTTGAAAAAGAAGTATAAACAACCTTTGAAAAGGAACAAATCTGGCTTAGAAACATTTCTGTTACTATCGAGTTTCCTCTTTCAGCCATGGAAGTGATAATCATGTTCTGAGATAGAAGATTGCCTTTGGATTTTAGAAACTTATTTTTAGGTGAAAGTGAACTTTCATTGTTGTTCCTTTATTATTTATCTGTGGTGACTCTGTGTTAGGTAAGATGTTTTCCTGTATTGATGCACTTTGCTAGGCAGTCACTTGCTGATCCCTTCACATAGCAAGTTTTGATTCTTTGATATCCTGGGCATTAAATGTGAATGTGAGATTTTATTCAGGCTTTTTGATTTTGATAAATTTTCCAGAAATGAACTGCAAATGCAATTCAATGTACTCAGGTTTAGAGGTAGGTATTTATTACAGGTAGGTATTCTTGAGGAAATGTCTTTAAACCTATATTTGAATTTGGGGGGGTTCTAAATTTTTTTTTAATGCGATTATTCTAATTGTTTCTTCAGAGAGGCAAGAAAAAGATACTCCCTCTGCCCCCAAAGCCTCTGTCATAGAAGCACCATTCACATATTTCTTTCAATTTTGTTTTGTAACAAATATTTTTAGAATCAAACCAAAAAGAATCCTGAATTAAAAAGTCATTAATGTACAGTTTTCCCTGCTTCTTATAATCCCAATTAGTTGTTATAACTGCAGCTGTTTTAAGGAATGCTTTAATTCTGTCTCATTTATCACTTTAAACATGACACATTTTAACTGTCTCCAGATGTCATAATTTCTTTTTTAAATGTTAGGATTTGTTTTCAGGAAAACTGAAGCAAAGTGTAGATATAAAATAATATTACAGATATCTGCTGCTTCCTATTGACGCTGTGAAATTTATCAGATTGCCTTCTGTTTCAAATATATTTAAATTTTTTTTTTTTACAATATGTATTGATTTGTTCTTAGTTTTGTCCCTGTTTCTCAGATGATCTGTTTGGGACGCTGGACATGGCTTCAGGCAGCAGCTTTTAAGCATTTGCTAATTGGTAACATCACAAGGAAACTACAAATGCATTTCTTAGAATGAAAATCAGGAAGGACGTTGTAGGGCACAAATATGAAGCAGGGCATAAAGTGTCATGGAGCACCTGCTAGTTGCTGATGTTTATGTGCTTGAGCATTTGGTGATATTTAGAAGTGACATGACACATTGAGATCCATCAGTCTGGTAGCAATGAGTACCACAGTCCATGCTATGGGCTAACAGAGCCACTGGTAAAGTTCAGTCAATAATAAAGTTCTGTGGCTATAATTATGACAGACTACCAGTTTTACAAAAAAAAAAAAAGCATATAAACTTCCTGTTATGTACCTTTTAATAACCTAAATGTAATGTAGTTAGGCTTTTTTCCTTGTCTGAAAAATGATGTGATGTTATTGAAATGTTGCTTTTTCTTTCTTAATCTATTTTTCAGAAAAATGAGCTACATTAAAGTGTTTCAAGCATATCAGAATATTCTGAGCTGCTTCATTTAGTGATCTGTTTTGAAACATGATACATACACAAAGGCAACAGTTTGTAACTTCAGGCAAGTAACTCATTTTGAACAGAAACTTTACTGCTAAAGTGATTTAGTAGTATCAGTGGTGGTAAAGAATAGTGTTTATTGTTTCAATAAATGATACCACATTCTAGATACTCCACAGTAATTTTTTATTTATATTTGTATGTACAGCTTCACTTACAAACTTTCAAGTTAAAGTATAGTTGATGATGCTTGATGAATATAGCACTTTTACTACAGACTAAAGTATTTTGCAGTGGCGCAGTGGAGGGCTAGCTAGAAGACTACATATTTTAGACGTGAAATGATACCATGATACCAAGCACATTCTAATTGCACATTATTACTTTTGTTTGTTTGTCTCCTCCTATCTATGGATACTCGTACAGATAGTGCTGTGGCATAAATAACAGAGCTCTCAAGACAAATATTGAGCTATTATAAAGTTACACAAGTCACTATTTTTAATAGCAGAATAACTCACACCTTTAAGTCTTGTTTGTAATTTTGAAGCCCTGAAAATGTGCCACATAATAGGTTATATATTAAAGGCATTATAACTGGAGTTATTCATATTGTACTTCCTGTACTTTTAACTAATCAGATGTAAAGGTTTTTTAGCTGTTTTGATAAAGTTGATACTTTTACCACTTCTCATAACTGTGATCTCTGATTAAAATTAAATAATACCAAAGTTGTTTTCTGATATTCTTGCTGCTTTTTAATTGTTTCTAAGAGCATCAAAGACTAAAATGCAATTGATATTCTTATAACTTAATTACAGTGTTGGTTTATTGCAGAATTTGAAGCATAACCTTCATGACGAGACACTGCATGTGAAACAAGTCATTATTAAACTGCAGAAAAGAATCTGCACACATTTAAATACTAATAAAAGATTCAAAAGATTCACACTTGAATTTATAACTTCTAACCTTAAGCTTGTTCAAAGGAGAAGACTTGCTGTGCATGCACTAATGAGGTCACATACTCTAAGATCTAATGCATTGAAACTGTTGCTGGTGCATTTTGCAGATTGATGTGAACACACGTGGCAACTTTATGCTAGTGTCACTATGGCTGTAACTCTTACCTTGGCTCCTAGGGGACCGTTTCATTTATAAACTATGTCTTATGCTAGTAGATGTCAAATTTTAACTAGCCCAGATGTTGACTGTAACTGTAATCCCATGCTCTCTCCAGAGATGAAGCTGTCTGAGAACTATACAAAAACAACCCTTGAAGGACTGAAAGTGAGGAATTCTATATTTCTTTTTAAATACTTTTGCTTTTATACATATTATTAGTACTCCTTGGTTTTTACCAAGCAGTATTATATTTCCTTTTTTTTAAAATTATTGGAAAATGTCTCATAACTAACCAAATACCAACAATGCCCTGTCTTCAGGGCAAGTGGAAAACAAATTCAGACTTAAAACCAAATTGTGTTTAATAAATTCTATGCTAAAAAATAACTTCCAGTGAGGACTTTTTCTGTTTAACTATATTCTGTTCCTGAATATTTGAGAACACCTATAGTCACCATTTTGCAGTGTCCAAGTTGGGCTATGTTGAGCATCAGGCACTTCTTTATAAATAAAATGCTTCCTATTCTACTTATTTCAGGAAATATTTAGGGAAAGTGAAGGTGATGCTTTGATATCTGTTTCTTTTTTTTTTTTCCATATTTTCTTTTTACTGTGTTCCTGCAACCATCTGTTCTTTTTAGTTTAGTTTTATGCAAGAAAGTTCTTACTCAGGGTGAAATGAACTTTATGCAAAATACTGTGTGTTTCTAAATCCCCATTAAAAGGTGTTGGATTTTTGCACAGGGATAACATTCCTTTGCAAAACAGTCTCACAAAGGGGAAAAAAAAAGCTAAATTTAACTGGTGGTTTTCTTGTGACCTTTTTTATTGACGGTATTTTTTAAAGCATAGTTTTTAATATACTGATATTTAATAAGTGGCAGTCAATGTTGCAAGGAGCTCAAAGGCTTTTTTTGTTCTTTGTTCTCTGAGACAGGATTTAATGTGTGAGGCTACTGTTTAACAGCACTCTGTGCTGTTAACATTTCCTGTCTTACTTTTGTCTGTGGATCTTCAGACATTTCAGCAGGATGCTTCCAGAATATTTTGTTTTATGAAATTAGCTTTCTTCCATTTCTTATTTTTGTGGCATTCTATGTTTGCCTCTTTCAACATACATTTCACAGGAGACTACAGTTCCAATCAACAAAGTATAGTAATTTAAGAAGCAGTTACTGGAAGCCAGCAATGTAGCATAAAGCTATCTAACTACCTCTTGGAGAGCAAATGGTATAGTTATGATTTTTTCATGACCTTTGATGTAGAGTAATCATGCTTTACATCAGAAACTAATTAACTGATCATATATGAGGTGATATTCTCTTGTCCTGTATGTACCAGCTTTATAATCAAATAGCAATCACATTATACTAGAAACTCTTATAATGCAATTGTTAGTCAAAGTTTGCCATTTTCCATTTATTACAAATGCTCATTGAAAAACAAATCCAAATACTACAACTTGGTAAGGGTTTAGTGGCAGTCTTGCTGCCATTCAAGCAGTGCAGACTGCACTTTAAGCACAAGGGGGCTGAAGCTGAAACCACTTTCCTTTTGTTGTGCAGGTTGCTTCTTCCCTCTTGCATGTCCTGGCAGACAGACTCCCTCTCTTAAATTCATGGCAGCAATACGTTTCCTTCAGCTTCATCTCTTGATGACTGCTGTGGAACCCCAGGGTCACAAGAGGACGAAATGTGCAATGGGAGGAGATGAAATGTACATGTCTTAAAAGGGACTGTGGACTTCCCTGTTCTCATTTAGCCACATAAAATTCTCCTGATTTCTAGGAGCTGGGCTACAGGACAAAGTCTCTGAGATTTCATTAAACTATTGCTTTTACTGTGTTATTCATTTGCTTTGATAAGAGTCTGATTTGAACATAGAGGAAGGAAATTAATGGAGCAGAATATCAGGCTTCTAACACTAATTTGTATCAGACAGTTTCTGAAAAGTAGTCCTTGTCAAGCAAGCCTTTTAAAGGATCATTTACCTCTGGCAGTTTATTTTAATTAGATTAATTTTAAAAAGCAATTTCTAGATCTCCTCACCTACCCCAACATTTATTTCTCTGCTCTTGTTGCTTTTGAGGTGGAAAATTTTGGGGGAAAGGAGTAGTAAAGCACCTTGTCTGTAGATGCTTGAAGTCATTTTACTTGCAGGCAGGTGAAAACTTGAAGATTGAATCTCAGCGTGGGTGATAACTGGCAACATGCTACAAGTTTCCTACAGCAGAAAATATTTCATTAAAGGTGCAACTAAAATCTCAGTTGACAGGTGCATTTCAAAGAATAAATAACAATGAAGTGACAAGGTATTAAAAATAAAATTTTACACTAGAAAGGTAAAATTAACAGGACAAGACGGGGGAGCTGTCTTTCAGTACAACTTAAATTGAAATGTAAAGGCTTTCTAACTCTCTGCAACACTTCTTAATTAACAACTTTTGATAGATTTTTTTTAAAATGTATTTTCCACTGTGTCTGGATTTTAATTCTTTATTTAACTCTACTGTGTATTCTATCCAGACAGCTTAGTAGCTCAACCTCATTTACTATTAAGAAATTTTTAAAATTGCCCAAAGGGGAGGGAAAGAATACTGGTCTTAAAAATGAAATCATATATTTTTTCCTGAAGTCTTTTTGGTCTGTTACCTATCCAGGAGATCTTTAGTTTATCATTTACAGAAAAAATATATATCTAGGCTTCAAAGTAAAGTCTATGTAATTTTTAAAGTATTATTTTCTTCGAAAGCAGGTTGCAATAACACTTTTGGATCATTTCTTTTTTCACCCAGCAGATGTAGAACTTATGCTGGGTAGGAGTAGACATTAATAGCATTTGACAGCATCTAAGCAGGAGACCTACCTCATGAGCTGCAACACCCAAACTAAACTCAAGTCTTTATAGTGGAAAGGGCGCACCACAGTTCCTTTTTAAAAACAGTTTGCTGTGGTGGATTTAGGTCGTCTTTGTGTGCATTGACTTGTTACCCAGTGACATTCTCCTTTTGGAACACGACCCTTTGTTGGCAGTAGCAGCTGTGGATCCTGTTATAAGGCAGATAAGGCATTTCAGTAACTAGTAGAAGCTTACTGTTTCAGGTCTAATCTCTACTACCAGAAGAATGGGCAAGCCCTCCACTTTTCAGATTTTTAAACTACTAGGCTTTCTAAGCTTTTTCATGCCAGTTGCCTTTTAAAGCAGCATCTTCTGTTGCATTACTTTCCTGAGGATATTTGAAAAATTACATTTTATTGCTGTATTTCTTATGCAAAATTGCAAAAGGCACATTTTATTTTACAATTATGTCAAATGCTCATTTTTAGAGTAAAAGATTAATATTAGGCCTAGGTGCAGCCAAACCCTGCATGTATATAAGCATTTATAGTATTTATTTAAAGAATTTGGGCATGGCTTGTAAATGATCAAAAGGATGCTTGGACGTGATACTGTTCCTTGTGGATTGAGTTTTTTCTCTGAGTAGGAAGAGGCCTTTCAGTAACCACTGGTAGTTCCACAAATGCCTTTGCTATCTGAAGATTTCCCTCAAAAAAGATTCACTTTTACTGAGGTATTCTATTTCCTTGCCTACTCAGATTAAAGAGCCTTTTCTTAGTTAACAGTAAGATTTAGTTCCCAGCCACTCCAGCTTTGTGTTCCCTGCAGTCAAGGGACTTAACAAAACAGTGATATCTCAACTCTTGGAGGAAAAGTATTAGTTTTCTTATTTACTGTATTACAATGTATTTTGGAATTCAAACATGGGACCACTGGGTGGGGCAGTACAAATTCCAAAGATTTCTGCCTACAAGGGTTTATAGTCTAAGCATGAATTAAGAGGCAATAGGTGGGTACAAACTAAGAAAAGAGTAATATAAGGAAACAATGTGATGTTAGAAGGCAATACGTCAGCAAAGGAACAATTGGCTTTTAGGGGCCAAGAAAGCAAAGAATTTAAAATAAGTTGATGAAATATCTTTGCTGATACTTTCTGGATGTTTTGCATGCAGAAGGGCATCGTGGGAGAAAACTCTGCAGTCCTGCAAGGAGAGGAATGGGCAACAGAAGTACAGTTGGATAATGATAAATGAAAAGAGGCAACAGACAAGAGTAGATTATGAAGCACTGAAAAAAAAAAAGAGAAGCAGAGGAAGACAATGCAGATTTTGGGCCTGTATTTTGAGGACTGCAAATGCTTTTAACGTTTCATCTTTTAAATAATTATGTAGTGGAAAATTAGGGTTAGAGCATTCATCCTACTTAGAGCATATTATAGCTTATAAGTAAAGCTGCATGTTAAGCTGGCATAGCATTTTCTGTTCTCATTAAGTTGCAGTAACTACAGAATCCAAATTATTTAGAGATTGAAACCTTCCGAGAATATATCTTATTCTTTCCTTTTGTGTGTCAGGTTGTTGAAAATTTCACGCTGAACGACTACTGCCATGCTTAATTAGCAAGCAGATCACAGGAGAAAGTGCTTCTTCACCAACTGTGACCAGCAGGTATTGACAAGAAAGCCATGTAAACTCTACAAATGACTGCTGGTGTGCTTAAAACAGCAGAAAAATATGTTCACTTCAATGTCCCTGGGGCATTCAGCTTTGTATATTAGACATCAGCTTTTACTGGAAATGCGAGCACAGGTCTTGTGAACCTGCACAAATCTATAGATAATGTTCCAGCTATTTGAAAAAAGTCCCCCCCCCACTTATTGGTAGAGTTGTCTTGAGAGACAATGCACGCTTATTGGTAGAGTTGTCAAGAGAACTTGGTGAGTTCAAAACTTTTTTTTTTCTAGGGAATACAAAACCAAAGAGAGATTGTTCATTTTTCTGCTTTTCATAGTAGTTTTAAATATACTTATGGTTCATTTTTCTGCTTTTCATAGTAGTTTTAAATATACTTATGGTTCATTTTTCTTCCATGTATCAGGACTAAAGCTGTAAAACAGTCCTTTTCCCAAAACAGCAAGATCCTTCTCTCTCTCTACCACCATGAAAATTTTAATTTGCCTAGTAAAATAGTTCTCATAAAGCAGAAAGAAAAGGAAAAAAAAGGAAAAAAAATTGGAAGCCTTAGTTATGCTTTATTAAATTCTGGAAAGACCTGATACCTTTGAAAATAAAATCCTGCTGTTTGCTATTTTACTAGCAGAGAAGTAATTCTATGTCCTAATTACAAGCAACTGGGATTCCCAAATCATGTTTGTGAATAAACTGTTATATTGACCCTTCAGAGTAAGTCAGGATGCAGGCAAGTGTTAAAGAGCTGGCTTGCTTGACCACAGAATCCTCATTTGTGAGGGTGCTTTGTTTATTACTAGATCCTTTGGCTTCAACAGACTGAGGCACCCAGGAATACTTTGCACTATAAATTTATATTAAAACAGCCCACTCATGGGAGAATGTGTGAAAATATGTATGTGTACGTGAAAGCATCTCAATCATTCTGTATAAAAATAATCTGAAAGTAAGATACATAAATATATTCAGCATACAAATTATAGTGTATTGGAGAATTCAGTGTATTTGTACCTTGCTTAACTATGAAATCCTCTGTAATTTATGAACTAAAGAGTACTCATCAGTTATGCGAAATTTCTCTCTTTATAAAATTGAAAAACTGTCCGTTTTGTATGCCTAGTCACAGAGATGTGTGCACTGTTATTATCTACGTGAATTCAGATGCCATATTGTGCATCAAAACTGACAAAGAACTAGTCTTGCAGACCAGTGTCAAGAAGAACTTTTTGCCACATTGAATTATTAGTCGATGCAATTTCTAACAGTATTTTTGTAGATTGCCTAAGGAAACTGTGGAATTTCCATCACCGGAGTTTTTTTATAAGATCGGGTTATACAATCATCTGTGAAGAATGGTTTAAAGTTTGCTCAAGCTTTCTTATTGAAATATGTTTTAAAAGGAATGTATCTGTAAAGACAGAACAAAGTGTTCTTATGACAAGTTTATGAAAGACTGGCATTGCCTGAGAGGAGACTTGAATGTTAGAACTGACAGTGAGGAGGTGAGTTTAGTGTGAAGTCCCAACCAAGCAAAGTGCTGAGGATTCATGATTCCTATTAAGTTCACCCTGATCTTAGGTAGTGTAAAGGAGCTGCAATGGCAAGTACTGCTTCACGCAGTGGATTGTCTTGTGCCACTGATTTCCCATTTGTGCATATGTAACAGTGGTTGAAAGAGCTAAACTGTTGCAAGGAAATAACATTTATTGAAGAACATCGTTGGTTTTATGTCTTCCAGAAATAAATGTTGACTGAGTCGTTAGTGTTTACTAATTGGTGATAAAAATAACATGTGTGTTCAGACTGTTCTGTGAAGTTCATAAAAGTGTATGCTTGCAGCCTCTTACTGCATGCCTGTTCTGTCCATGGAAAGGGACAGTTACCTTTAGGACTCTTCAAAACTGTAGATGGCAGTAGGCGGCAGCAACAGTGTTTGTGCCTATGCAGTTATGCCTGTAATTTATTATCTGCTTCCCAAACTCAAAAACAGAAAACTGAAGGGAGTTGGTAATTAAACTGGAGTTGAAAAACCGTACTGTTATGTATTTCTCTTTTTGGAAAAATATGGAAAAGCTGAAGGGTAAGGAGAAAAAATGCAAGCATTATTCCTGAAGTAGTGTTGTCTAATAATCAAAAATTAGTTCTCAATCAGACAAATCAAGTACTTGACTGTTCTCCCAGAGCCCAGATTAGTGTCCTAACAGTGGCATATCAAACATATTTTGATAATACCATTTTTGTTAAACATTGAAATGTTTGTTTTGGTTTTCTGCAGAAGGTTTTGCTGGTGGAGCAAATTACCACTTAGTTATGGCAAACAAGCTTCAGGGGGTTGGGGTGGAAAGCTAGTCAAAGTTGAGGGAAATTTTCATGGGCTGAGTAAAGTGCTGACAATTCTTTGTTATATTATAAAGCCCTGTTGAACAAAACAACACTAGAACTTCTCAAAGAGCCAGTTGCTGTTCAGTTTTATAACCTGAACAAAGCAATTTTTCCAACCTTCATTCTTGGAAGCAGCTCAACTCAGTAAGTTGCCATTTTCAAGGGGGAAAAAAGCACCTTGGGCAGGCACCCAGGAGCAGAGAATTTCAGCTGACAGTTTTTTGGCAAATTTATCTGCATCTGAAAACCAGATTTCCTAATGAATTGTGTTTAGTGGCATTGTTGTAAATAATTCTATCAGTAATTAAGTGGCAAAGACAAGTGGGGCTATGGAGGGGGAGTAGGAAGGAATAAAGTGTAGAAATAAAAGTGGTGAGGTGAAGCTATGAAGGTAAATGCTGAGAGTGAAGAGAAAGTTAGACAGAGAAAGATCATGGAGAGCGTATAGTAATGGCATAAGTATAGGTGATAGGTGTTATTTTATTGTAAACGGGTTTGTGCTTAAGTGTTTGGGGGTAAGCAGTGTGTAGAGTAATAGCTCGATTTCAGAGAAGTTACCTAGCTTTAGCCAAATAATAAAATGTTAATGAGTAAAGACAATCACTGGATGCTGGGAAAGTATGCTTGGGAAAAAATCACTTTATGTTTTACTTGGTTTTGTACACTCCCTTATGTTTCCACGACAGGCCATTGCTAGGAAGGTGATAGAGGACAAGTTAAATGCTTGGTCCACCCACATATAGCCTTCCTTAGATAAAGCTTAACAAACCTATCAGTTAAAACTCCTGCCAAGATGCAAGCATGCTTCAGTTTGCGTGTAGCTTCAGAGATGGATTGCTGGTTTTGTTTCTTTTGCTGCGTTCATTTTAATTTGACTTAGTCTGAAATTAACGTCTCCATTGACATGATTGGGTAGCATCTCTACAGCTTTGCTGTTATTGAAAAGCTACCTTGCCATTACATGTAAGTATCTTACTTTCATGGTGAATATTCGTATATTTTTTCTGCATTTAATCCCACATCAACTACTGCTGTGTATTTGATTCCTATACTTTCTTTTTAATACTTCTTCAATGACAGTTGCACTGCAGAGTTCACTACTTCTTGACAGAAAGCTACATTGGACTACACAATTTTTAAGCTTAAGAACAATATGCATTATATTGATGACCTGGATGATGGAGGAGACATAGGTGACACTAAGCGAGGAAGGAGGCAAGCACACTGAAGGACAGAACTGAGTGTCAAAATGTTGCAGCTATATTCAAGAACTGGTATGAATTAACTAGGTTGCAGTTTAATATGGTCAAGTACAAGTAGAAATAAACATAAATGCTTAGTTATTTACTAGCTAAAAGTGCGGCACAGAAGAATTTCACATGATTTGATGGATTAGAAACTGCCCAAGAGTTAATACCATCCAAACAGAACAGCAAGAAGAATGTACAGATTATTTATGCAAGTCTTGAAGCCAAATGAGGTGTTTGTTTGATCTTTGTGTTAGTGAGGTCTCATTTGAGAAGAGTGGCCTAGGATTTGATATTATGATTAAGATGGTTATGAAACAATAGAAAAAGTCTCACTCAGTGAGAGTGGTCAGAAGTCTAGCAAGCATGACTCACAAGCCAGAAGTAAACGAACTGTGACTGTTACATATCCTCTTAGTTTTTTTCTTTGTACAGTAACTGTAAGGAGTTCATAACTTAATCATAACTTAATCATGTTACCTCATGTCTTGGCATCTGTAATATGCCAAGAAGGCATCTGAGAAGGATCTGAGTTCCTAACTTTCTCTGTTTGCTTGCTGCTTTTTTTTTTTAATTTACACTCTGTTCTCCAGCATGTGACTCTAGTCTGTTACGTTGTCCTTTTTCTTGTCTTGTCTTCTGTAAGTCATCCAACTTTGCTTATGATTTCTATATCAATGCCAAATGGTATGTTCTAATTGTGTAGTTCCTGCTCCCCACTAAGATAGAGAAACACAAAAAGTTGTGCTTTGAGCTATGACACTGGAAACTATGGCCATGTAGTCAGAAATGGAGATTTTGCTCTGCCCCTCTTTCCACAGAACTCAGTAAACAAGTGCACTCAAAAATATCAAAAATTATTTAGCCTTTATTCATATGAAATTTCTTTGGAAGAATATATTAAAGTTGTTACATATTTTATAAGACCTATCCCCTAGTTATTATGATTCCAGAAGTGCAGATTTCTCAAACTGAATTGTGTCTTGTTGAGCTCTTGTAAAATCTATTTTATAGTAGGCTGCTTATTTAAGACACTAAAAGCTGTGTTGTGAAATGCAGCTTAAAAAGTCCTTTGTTGGCAGTTTGTTCGTTCTTTTTTTATTTACTTTACTTAGGTCTTCAGTAATATTTAGTGGCAATGGCTGTCCTAAATGAATTATGCATTGTTCAGAGCATATAATTTTGTCAGTTTTAATTTTGTTACCTTTCCATTTCACTGAAACACATTATTCCTGAACTTGTGAGGGAATGAGCAAGGCTTATCCTAGTTCATTTATCTAATGTAGCAGTCAAAGTACAAACTCCTAAAAAAGAAAATACACACTTCTTTTTACTGTCTCCTTTTATTGACAAATTACTTACGCTTGCAATCTTCTGTTGACAACCACCTCTGAACTCCCCCTCTCTTTAGAGAGAGATTGACCAGAATGAAACATGTTGTTTCTAGTCACTCTGAACCCTTGATTTACCAAAATACATTAAAATTGTGCTGGCATTTTCTCTCACTGCTTTTGCATACTAATAGTGTACTTGCCTTTGTCCATGGTGGTGCATCAAGCTGAAGTTTTCTCAGACATTTTTGAGTATTTCACAGAGAGTCATAATGGTAGGGCTTTCCAGGAAATCTGAGGGATCTAGGTGTCCATCTCTGATTTGAAATTCAAATTTCAAATGAATTAGTAACGGAAGCTCCCTTGGGCTCCTTTGAAATTCTAAGCCTGTGTCTTTTTTTCTGAAGAGATGCATGGTACAAAGACTTGAATTAACTGGATGCTAAAGATTTCTAACGTATTCTAACACTTTGGTTTCTGAGCTATTTTTTTAATCCACGTGGAATCTTTGCTTTTTTTACCTGGAAACTAATAGTAAAATATTTTGTCAAAAGGTCAGGTAAACTATGTAAACCTCTTCTTTTCCCTGTGCTATTTAGCTTTCATGGTAATTAAATGTAAAATCCATGTATAAATTTTGCTCAGCAAAAAGAAATATGTATTGGATCACAGGGGAAGGATGGTGAAATCCAAATACATTTATTTAATTGTAAAATATGATGGTTCCCTTCCATGTTCTTATTTTTTTTTCAATGTAATTTCCATCAATTTGTATCAATGTCTATGACTGGTTTTAGTATTGTTCAGAGCTTTAAAAATGTCTTTCAGTGTGGGGGCTGGTATTGCTTCATAGTTCATCAACTTTGTAATTTAAAATCCCTCCAGAACATCTGGATATGTTTCTAAACATGCACAGTGCTTTAACATTTCCTTTATTGTTCAGCTGCAGCAATGCAACTCACTGTTACAATCTTAAGGAAGCTATTTTATGGTTGCTTCCACCTTTCTATCACATAGAAAAGCATTTGCATTTGTAGTATCACTGCAAGGTGAGAGACAGTTCTTAAGAGCACAAGGTGAGGAAGAGAGTAGAATATTTCAAAACTTCCATATCTTTGCTACTAAGTAAATTATTCTATGATTGACTTCTATGGGACTAAAACTAGACCACTGTAAATACTTCTGAAAAATTTCACCCTTGTTTCTTTTTGTAGAATCATGGAATAATCAG
>WAAB01018383.1:16264-27455 GCA_013389865.1 Piaya cayana | reverse complement strand
GTCCCTCAGCATGTTGGAAGTCTGACTAGTTCAAGCTCTGAAGACTTAGCTACGTCAAGCGTTGTGCCATATGCAGTGTATTTCTCCTGGCAGTTGGCCGGGGACAGGGAGGATGGTTTATGTTTCAGCAGAAGGCTCGCTGAAATACATGTGTTTGGCAAATTATGTTCAGTTGGTGTTGTTTTTTTTTTCTTGGGGGAAGCTGTCGTAAAATTCGAACAAGTGTAGTTACAGCATGCGCGTAGGTTGGGGATCACCTGGTGGTAGGAGGAGGGGAAGGGAGGTGTTCACAACTTATTTCTCACGTGGTTCGGTAACGCTGGTGCGGAGGTTGATTCTCCGAGTATCGAATTCCTGTGTGCCAAGCCGGTGATATTGACAGAAACCTTGTTAACCTTGGCACTCGGTAGAATTAGTGATTTGTAGAAACATAATGAGATGGTTATTCTGCGTGACCCGTATAGATTGGTGGAGATTGCAGAGATTCTACTGACTGGCTCCTGCTAGAACCAGCAGATTCCCACTTCGCAGTTATGCTTCTGGTTTCCTTTTGCTTGCACCAGAGCTCTTAGGAGTAAATATTTTTCTCATGTGGTTACACATTGAATTTTACGTGTGCCGTACAGCATGACAAGTTAAATTTATCACCGTATGGCCTTTTTATTTCCTTAAAGTTACCAATCTTGTCATTATTCCCTAAAGTTCACAATCATCCCAGCTATAATAAGCTATAGATACTTGATTTTGATGAGCTGTCACGAGAGGCATCGCTGACGTAAAGATGGTTAATAGCAACAGAAGATTGAAAAGAGAGATGAAAATAAAATGTTTTCAGGGGGGCTCTTGGCAGTTCCCTTGTGATCTTGCTGTTGATCTTGACTGCACAGAAATAACAGCATGTACTGAGACACCTTTTGCTGCATGGAGAAAAGTAGAAATGACCTCTCTTCAGGGTGAACCCTGGAGCAAGGCTTTATCCTGGAGGCTCATGTGAGATTCTTGGTTTCCAGAGACTTAAGGTGTTGAGTCAATTAGCTGTAGAAAGCTAGGCTGCTTTATCTATATTCAAGCAAAGAGAGCTGCAAAAAGTTCTTCAGAGACATCCAAATCTTTAAATAGAAATGGATGAATTCAGACTGAATGAAGCTATTGTTTGTTTCTTGCATCATTGTTGGTTTTGTTGTTTCTTTGGTTTTTTAACCAGATGTGAGACACAGACCTATTGGTGCATGCACACAGACTTGTGCAGTCCTTGGAACCCATAACCCTCTCCTTGGAGTGATGGGTTTAGATACCAAAGCCCCAGTGAAACAGTAGGTATGGGCACCTAATCCTGTACCCTGTGCTTTATTGATCCTTTCCTTTGATGGAGGTTTAGAATCATAGAATCACTAGGTTGGAAGAGACCCACCGGATCATCGAGTCCAACCATTCCTATCAAACACTAACCCATGTCCCTCAGCACCTCGTCCACTCATCCCTTAAACCCCTCCAGGGAAGGTGACTCAACCCTCTCCCATGGCAGCCGACCTGAGGCTTGGAATGGGCTCATCAATCAGTCTCTGCAGAGAAGTTCACTCCTGTTCTTTGCTCCCTGGGTTTCCCCTCTTTGTGGTTGTCACTTTACATTTCTACTCCCATTCCTGTTCTTGGAGGAAGGGTTCTCTTGTTAGGGAAGGGAATTGAAAGGAATAGTTGTATTCCTGCTCCCTGAAGCATCTCTTCCTTGGAAGTGTGTTGCTTGGACATATGCTGGCTGGAGATTAGAACTGATGGTCCTTCATTACCTGGCTTCTCATTTACTCATTTGATTTATATTCTTTGGAGTGGAGTTAGGGCTGTGGGGCTAAATTGTGCTTGTCTGATGGAGTAATGGCAGAAAATGAGATTACTGCAAGTACAGTTTACTCGGTGTTCTTGATGAGTGCCTGTTAGAGAAGACGGTGATTCCCTGCCCTGTCTTGTTCTTTCACAGCCCTTCATGCACACTCCCTCTTGCACACCACAAGCCTTAGGAAGATGGTCAGGCATGAACGAAAGTGAATTGTTTCCTGCTGGATGATGAGGTTGATTGTCCCTGGAAATTTTTTAAGGGTCTTCCATGCTTTGATTCTCTGCTGGTCTTCAAAGCTTTGAGGGAACGGATGCTCCCGCTGGGGCACATAATATTTTATGACACCTTGTGCACTGGCTTGGAATGGGGGTAGCCAGGGACCTGAACTAGTTCATGAAGGTTTTTGAGCATTCATTTCTCTTTTGTATTGATGTCATCCTGTCACACAGTCAGGTGCAGGTCTTACTGCCTCTTACTCCCCTTTTGCAAAGGAAAAGAAGAAACACAAATGAATTTTGTCACCTTGCTGCTCTGGGCAGCTCTGTGTTTTGGTGATTAGATATCAGCCATATATGATCTCAGGACTTAATGATTTTTAAGACATGTAATTCCAAGATACACAAATACCCCGATGGGAAGTTTTGTGGTTTGCAGTTGTCCTTACTCTGTGAGATGATAGTTTGGGGTTTTTTACTGTTTGTGTTGTCCTACATTTTAGTTTTAAGGCAGTTGGGGGAACTCCCTTGAGTTCTTTGCTCTCATTTTATTATTCTTAAAAAGAAGCTATCCTTCTACAGGCAGAAGGAACTTTAAAAGGTCTGATTTGGTGAATGTACATGAATTTCACCAACTGTTCATTATTTGTATGCATTCGAGTTATTTGTCACTTGTTCATTCTTTTTCTTAATTTCTTTGACCTGTTCTAATGAAGTTATTTAGGGGAAGAAAGCGTGAGGAAGTGGAAACATGTTAAAAATGCTGTTTATTTGTAGTGCAGGTTGGTTTTTTGTTTTGTAGTTTTGGGTAATATTTAACGAAAAGTGTTCTTTTGTATTCCATTGGGGAAAGCACTTTTTTCATAGCTGGAAAAAGGACGACATCTTTGGATCAAAAGGGCAGAGAAACGCTTGCTGTTGTTTAAAGGCTTATGCTATTAGAAAGGTCTTTGGAAGGAAAATCACAGACAACCTCTAATATTTGGGTACTGAAGTGCTTGAGTGCTTTGTAACTTCTCATATTTATCGATCGCTTAAGCTTTCTCTAACCTTAGCCCTTCCAGCAGCCTGTTCAGCAGTTTATTACGTGTTGTATCCCTTTTAGAAATCCCTCACATAAAACATCTTGGGTTTGGGCAAATGTATTCATAAGGCGTTACGGCGAAGGACTGGAAAGAAGAATGAGTAATGCTGTCCCGTTGCCACTCCATTATATCTGGCAGTGACTGCAAGCCATATATTTGCTAAACTTCTGCAAAACACAGGTTATTTTTATCTAACGTCTATCTGGAAGTTTTTTAGGATGGACTGGATTTTAGTCCTGTTGGTTACATGGTGATAACGTGACAGTAATAGCATTTGCCGCCTTGCAGAATGATGCGCCTGGGAATGTTATGGACAATTTAGTAGAGGACTGCGTGACAGGAGCATTTATTAAGTGGAGGAGTCAGAGATTTTAGCCACGTTGTGTTTCCATCTGACTCTCTTGTGTTTGGTTCTGCCTCTGCNGTCCTTGGAACCCATAACCCTCTCCTTGGAGTGATGGGTTTAGATACCAAAGCCCCAGTGAAACAGTAGGTATGGGCACCTAATCCTGTACCCTGTGCTTTATTGATCCTTTCCTTTGATGGAGGTTTAGAATCATAGAATCACTAGGTTGGAAGAGACCCACCGGATCATCGAGTCCAACCATTCCTATCAAACACTAACCCATGTCCCTCAGCACCTCGTCCACTCATCCCTTAAACCCCTCCAGGGAAGGTGACTCAACCCTCTCCCATGGCAGCCGACCTGAGGCTTGGAATGGGCTCATCAATCAGTCTCTGCAGAGAAGTTCACTCCTGTTCTTTGCTCCCTGGGTTTCCCCTCTTTGTGGTTGTCACTTTACATTTCTACTCCCATTCCTGTTCTTGGAGGAAGGGTTCTCTTGTTAGGGAAGGGAATTGAAAGGAATAGTTGTATTCCTGCTCCCTGAAGCATCTCTTCCTTGGAAGTGTGTTGCTTGGACATATGCTGGCTGGAGATTAGAACTGATGGTCCTTCATTACCTGGCTTCTCATTTACTCATTTGATTTATATTCTTTGGAGTGGAGTTAGGGCTGTGGGGCTAAATTGTGCTTGTCTGATGGAGTAATGGCAGAAAATGAGATTACTGCAAGTACAGTTTACTCGGTGTTCTTGATGAGTGCCTGTTAGAGAAGACGGTGATTCCCTGCCCTGTCTCGTTCTTTCACAGCCCTTCATGCACACTCCCCGTTGCACGCCACAAGCCTTAGGAAGATGGTCAGGCATGAGGGAAAGTGAATTGTTTCCTGCTGGATGATGAGGTTGATTCTCCCTGGAAATTTTTTAAGGGTCTTCCAGGCTTTGATTCTCTGCTGGTCTTCAAAGCTTTGAGGGAACGGATGCTCCCACCGGGGCACATAATATTGTGTGACACCTTGTGCACTGACCCGGAATGGGAGTAGCCAGGGACCTGAACTAGTTTATGAAGGTTTTTGAGCATTCGTTTCTCTTTTGTATTGATGTCGTCCTGTCATGCACTCAAGAGGCAGGTCTTGCTGCCTCTTACTCAGCTTCCCCTTTTGAAAAGAAGAAACACAGATGAATTTTGTCACCTTGCTGCTCTGGGCAGCTCTGTGTTTTGGTGATTAGACACCAGCCATATGCGATCTCAGAACTTATGATTTTTAAGACGTATCATTCCAAGATACAGAAATACCCTGATGGGAAGTTTTATGGTTTGCAGTTGTCCTTACTTGGTGAGATGATAGTTTTTCTGTGGGTTTTGTTTTTTTTTTTACTGTTTGTGTTGTCCTACATTTTAGTTTTAAGGCAGTTGGGGGAACTCCCTTGAGTTCTTTGCTCTCATTTTATTATTCTTAAAAAGAAGCTATCCTTCTACAGGCAGAAGGAACTTTAAAAGGTCTGATTTGGTGAATGTACATGAATTTCACCAACTGTTCATTATTTGTATGCATTCGAGTTATTTGTCACTTGTTCATTCTTTTTCTTAATTTCTTTGACCTGTTCTAATGAAGTTATTTAGGGGAAGAAAGCGTGAGGAAGTGGAAACATGTTAAAAATGCTGTTTATTTGTAGTGCAGGTTGGTTTTTTGTTTTGTAGTTTTGGGTAATATTTAACGAAAAGTGTTCTTTTGTATTCCATTGGGGAAAGCACTTTTTTCATAGCTGGAAAAAGGACGACATCTTTGGATCAAAAGGGCAGAGAAACGCTTGCTGTTGTTTAAAGGCTTATGCTATTAGAAAGGTCTTTGGAAGGAAAATCACAGACAACCTCTAATATTTGGGTACTGAAGTGCTTGAGTGCTTTGTAACTTCTCATATTTATCGATCGCTTAAGCTTTCTCTAACCTTAGCCCGTCAAGCAGCCTGTTCAGCAGTTTATTACATGTTGTATCCCTTTTAGAAATCCCTCACATAAAACATCTTGGGTTTGGGCAAATGTATTCATAAGGCGTTACGGCGAAGGACTAGAAAGAAGAATGAGTAATGCTGTCCCATTGCCACTCCATTATATCTGGCAGTGAGTGCAAGCCATATATTTACTAAACTTCTGCAAAACACAGGTTATTTTTATCTAACGTCTATCTGGAAGTTTTTTTAGGATGGACTGGATTTTAGTCCTGTTGGTTACATGGTGATAACGTGACAGTAACAGCATTTGCCGCCTTGCAGAATGATGCGCCTGGGAATGTTATGGACAATTTAGTAGAGGACTGCATGACAGGAGCATTTATTAAGTGGAGGAGTCAGAGATTTTAGCCACGCTGTGTTTCCATCTCACTCTCTTGTGTTTGGTTCTGCCTCTGCCTGTTCCTATGGCCTCTCCTGGGCTATAACAGCACATTTGCTGCAGCGTTGGCCAAGGGGCTGATCCATCAGGTGGGGAACTCAAGACCCCCCAACTTGCATGTCTCGTTTTCATCAACCTTTTGCTCTCCCTGAATTTATCACCCGGCTAATCAGCACTGGCACAAGATTTGCAGTGGGAATGGGTAGCTGGGGGTGGTCAAGGGGCTGTGACTTCTCTTTTTGATGGCTGTTTAGTGGCTGTTTACTTACGTTGTGCTTATATTTCAAAGCTGTCCTTCCTGTCTGCCTTTATAGATCTTCCACTAGTGCTTTTTCATCTGAAGCATCTCTAGATGATATTGCTATGGTGTTCCCCACTGAGTGCAAGAATGATCTGTCTCATGGTAGCCCACTTTTAATGGTAGGTAGCCACAAGCTGATGGGAATGTGGGGTGGACGGTAGGAGAGAGAGAAAAAGGAGAGTCTTCCTGCTACTTCCATTCATCTGCATCTCAGCAGTGACTGGAAGGACTGTGGTCTTTCAAGATAAAATGTCACTGCTACAGTGTGATGTGTTCTCATTGGAAGCTTTGAGCACTACTGAACGTTGTTTAGAAGTTGTTTGGAGGTCATTACTCCAAGTTCTGGCCACCACAGGTGTTTTTTGTGTTATCCATCCTCTGTCATGACCTGAAGGCTGCAAGGAAAGCTCCTAGAAAGCTCCAGAGTAGCAATTCAGTTGCTAAGTTTCACTTGCAGCTTGGCTCACAGCTGATTAAGTGCAGATCTACTCTTTTAATTTTAGGAAGTGTTGCTCTGTACTTATATGACTGCTTTCTGGTTGTGGATCTGCTTCTACTTTTTCATCAGATATGATGGGGGTAGTCAGTTTGTCTTGGTGTTATTTGACTTTTCATGTATTTTTCACCTTTCTCAACTGCACCAGATCTGCTTCCAGAACTTGCTTGAGCAGGAGGGGTATAAGATTGCTATTATTTTAGCTGTTTTCAGAACTGTGTCCTAGTCCTACTAGAGATGTTAGTTGGACTCAATGATCCGGTGGGTCTCTTCCAACCTGGTTGTTCTATGTTTTATTGGGTGTCTCAGGAGTGGGGAAAAGGAATAACAAATACGTGTCAAATGTTAGAACATTTGTTTTTGTTGAACCAATGTTGGGTTTCATTCTTCAGAAATGTTCCTCCTTGCAGTGAGAGGCTCCAGTCCTTTGGGGAAATCTTGGTTTCAGGTAGGCAGGGGCTTACAGGTTTGGATAGGAGAGGACTACAGAAGCCTTTGTTTGTGCTGCTGAAACACACACAGAATCACACACACAGAATCACAGGGTTGGAAGAGACCCATCGGATCACCGAGTCCAACCACTCCCACCAAACACTAAACCATGTCCCTCAGGACCCCGTCCACCCGTATCTTAAACACCTCCAGGGAAGGCGAATCAACCACCTCCCTGGGCAGCATATTCCAGTGCCTAATGACCCTTTCCGTAAAAAACTTCTTCCTAATCTCTAACCTAAACCTCCCCTGGCGGAGCTTGAGGCCATTCCCCCTTGTCCTGTCCCCTGACACCTGGGAGAAGAGGCCAGCTCCCTCCTCTCTACAACCTCCCTTCAGGTATTTGTAGAGAGCAATGAGGNAACACCCCGAGGTCCCTCTCCTCCTGGCAGCTCTCCAAACAGACCTCACCCAGTCTGTAGCTCTGCATAGGGTTGTTGTGCCCCAGGTGCAGGACTCGGCATTTGGCTGTGTTAAACCTCATCCCATTGGGCTCTGCCCAGCGGTCCAGTCTGTCCAGATCCCTTTGCAGGGCCTTCCTACCCTCCAGCAGATCCACACTTCCACCCAGCTTAGTGTCGTTCCCACCTGTAGAGGGGTAAATGGGACTGTGTGATTTGGTGACTGAGCAACAAGTGTGAACAAAGGATTTTTCTTAAAAGGACAGGAGAAGAACTGATATTCTTTTTCAGTGGAAAGGAGTTTTGGGATATCTCTCATGATTATTAGGAAGGGACTGGGAGTATTTCAGCAGCTGCAGGGGCAAATGAAGTAGTGGCTGTTTTCCTTGAGCTGGCCAAAGCCTTGGTCTTTCCCATCTCCTTTCTCTAATTAATTATGAGCTTGTGGACAGTGCTCGATAGGAATCAGCACTTCTGTGTTTCTCCTGGTTCAGATTTATGGGGAGGGTACGGATTGGTGTGTGGTCTCCTTGCTAGACCTCCAGTGAGTGTGAGAGCTAGAGGTGCCCAGGGAGGTGCCCTCCGTTGGAGAAGATAAAACAGCTTTATTTTCATGGCATTAGATTTTCTTTTGTGGTATTATCTCCAGAGTATGTTGTTGATATACATTACAGTAACTCTCATTAAAGTCAGAGACGCCTTTAATAGAGATTCAAATTGCTCAACTGTGACACATATTCTGCTACAGGAGCCCACGACAGATATGTTGATGTGGCTAGAGCCATCTGACTAATTCCTAGCAATTAACTTATTTTGTAAATTGAATGCGTTTTTGTACTTGCACGTTGTTCATTGGCAATTTGGGATTTTTTCTCAGGTTTACTCATTCTTCAAAACTATCTCCTATGTATCCCTTATGACTCATTCCTTGTCCATGGCTCAGTCATGAAATCCTGCACGCAAACGTTTGATAAGCTGTTTAATTTAAATTAGCTTCATAGGTCATTTGGCCTTGGTTTGGTGTCTTATTGGTCAAGGCCTAATGTTGGATTCAGGGTCCCTGAGAAGAGTTCAGATCAATCTGTCCACAACTGTACTCAAATATTCATATAAATTTGCTCGTTCTGTGAACTTATAGGCAGAAATTTGTGCATTGGAAGGATTTTAAGAAAGTTTACATCAACGGATGCTGGAGCAAGAAGAGGGCCAGACCTTCAGGTTATCCGGGGAGATGGGATAATACTATTGGACTAAATGATGATTACATCAAAATTGATAAAACCTGTTCCTCAGCAATAGCTTGTCCAGCGTTCCAATTTTCCTGCCTGACCAAATCTGACTGTAGGCGTGTGCTTGGGATGGGGCATCACAGATTTACACTGCTGTAATCACTTGCTACCTCTCATCTGAGTCTTCAGTGCTAAATTGGGTTCATCCTTTTTGTGTGCTACCTTGTTCTGGAGAGATGAGAACCAGTGTTCGCTGAAGCCAGTGGCATCTCTCTCATCCTTCCTTCAGTGGGGGTTGTGCCTGTAGCAGAGAGGGCAGAAGTGAAGCTGTGTCGTTAGCTCAACTTAGGTTGGCAATGTGCTCTGAAAGAGATGTGGTATGAATGCTGCAAATCTAGCATCGGTTATAGAATCATAGAATAACCAGTCCATTGAGTCCAACNACCCAGAACCGAACACAGGATTCGAGGAATGGATGTTTCACATCATGACATATTGACTTAAAAGATATTTCAATCTGCAAGTAGGTCTGTGTGGCTCAGGAGCACTCTTTATTTTTGCTGTAATAAGCAAATGAGCACAACAAGTGGTCTGGGGAAGGGAACATTTTAGAGCTGCAGGAATTGTACCTGAGCAGTTACAGCAGCCCAGCGTAAGCTCTCTTTAGTCAATATGCTCCATGCTGTTTGCATCTGGTATTGGCAAAAATGTAGCTTGGCCTCTGACCCTGCCGAAGGATCATGATGCTCTTGCTGGGGTTGTGCCTCATCGTGACCCTATCTGTGCTGATGCTTGGAAGGAATTGTGGCTCATGGGGAAGGAAGTGAGTTGCAATGGCTGTTTACACAAACTGGCTGTGTTAGTGACAATGAAATCTTGCCTACTTGCAAGAAAATCTGAAATAATCGTGGTGCAGCGCTCTCGAATTGTGAGGCCATTTCCAAAGTTACAGTCACTAGAGAAATCTTAGCACTGCTAGAACGCTCATCCTTAGATGTGTTGTAGGCTCAGAGTCTGCCTGGATCTGTAACTCACTGGCTTGTGTGCTTTCCTCTCCATTGGTCTCATCCATCACAACCTTCCACCTGGCTGTGGGAGCAGTCTGACAGGCAGAGGTGGTGCAGTTATGTCAGAGCTCTTTATTATTGAGAGCACGTTCATCCTGTGGACTTTAATCAGCGGTAAATTAGAATGCAATTGATACACTGGTATGACATGCACATTAATTTTAAATGTGTTTACTGTAATTAGCACTATTACAATGAATACCAGAAGAAATGGGGAGTGATTAACCTCGCGTGAGCTTTGTTATGATTTGTTTTAAAAGTTCAGCTTTAAAATGAGACAATCAAAATGTTGCTGGTTGTTAAGGGGAGAAGACCTAGTGGGACGTGTTTGAGTGTTTTTTTCCTGATGAGGGTTCATATGGAGCCTCTGTCTCTCTGATTTTCTTGGGTGACTCCTTCTCTACTACTTCTCTTCTTCCTGATTAAGACTTTATGCTTTGATCTGAACAATTTGCAGTCTAGTAGCTTCTTTACTCTTGTGTGGTACTTTCTGCCTCTGCTCAGCCTGTTGTCTCTAATTCACCCAGTCAGTGTGGGGCTGGAGTGAGAAGCTGTTGGGAGCATCCCACCTGGCATCACCTTGTGCTCAAAAGAGCCCTAGAGAGTGAGGTTCTCCCCACTAATGTATAGAGCAAGGGTCTCTGCTGGCACTGTGCAACCACTGCCTGTAGCAGGGCATGTAGAGGAAGCTTAAAATTCTGTTTGAAGCTTAGATNTGGCATCACCTTGTGCTCAAAAGAGCCCTAGAGAGTGAGGTCCTCCCCACTAATGTGTAGAGTGAAGGTCTCTGCTGGCACGGTGCAGCCGCAGTGGCGTGATCTCATGTATCAGGGCATGTAGAGGAGGCTTAAAATTCAGTTTGAAGCTTAGACTGTGTCCAGCAGAGGTATCAGCTGGAGCGTCCTCTTGGGAATGACAGTGACCCTGTAAGATATCCCAGTAATTCCTTACCCAGACTTTGTGGTTTGCTGCTGTTAGAAATCTTGTTTGTTCTCATCCAGCCAATGTTCTTTTATGGGTGCTGGTCCATGAAAAGAGATACAGTGGAAAGGACAGACTGCTGCAGATGCTGTGAGCAGAGCAATGGCTTAGCCAGCACTCTAGGGAAGGACTGGAACTCCCTCTGTTGCTTTCTGTTCCTGCTTGGACCTGCAATCTGCTTGGAGTGCGATGTTAACTTTGTCTTCTGCTAATGCCATATAAGGGGTTTCTTCATCCTCTCTGTAGGCTGCCTGGTCTTGGTTAACCCTAGCAATAGGGCGAAAAGAAAAGAGAGAACTTGCCTCTTGTAAGTGCTGTGAGTGACTCACTACATCCCTCCTCCGCTCTGCCAGCCCCT
>WAAB01018383.1:5041-16257 GCA_013389865.1 Piaya cayana | reverse complement strand
ACCCAGAACCGAACACAGGATTCGAGGAATGGATGTTTCACATCATGACATATTGACTTAAAAGATATTTCAATCTGCAAGTAGGTCTGTGTGGCTCAGGAGCACTCTTTATTTTTGCTGTAATAAGCAAATGAGCACAACAAGTGGTCTGGGGAAGGGAACATTTTAGAGCTGCAGGAATTGTACCTGAGCAGTTACAGCAGCCCAGCGTAAGCTCTCTTTAGTCAATATGCTCCATGCTGTTTGCATCTGGTATTGGCAAAAATGTAGCTTGGCCTCTGACCCTGCCGAAGGATCATGATGCTCTTGCTGGGGTTGTGCCTCATCGTGACCCTATCTGTGCTGATGCTTGGAAGGAATTGTGGCTCATGGGGAAGGAAGTGAGTTGCAATGGCTGTTTACACAAACTGGCTGTGTTAGTGACAATGAAATCTTGCCTACTTGCAAGAAAATCTGAAATAATCGTGGTGCAGCGCTCTCGAATTGTGAGGCCATTTCCAAAGTTACAGTCACTAGAGAAATCTTAGCACTGCTAGAACGCTCATCCTTAGATGTGTTGTAGGCTCAGAGTCTGCCTGGATCTGTAACTCACTGGCTTGTGTGCTTTCCTCTCCATTGGTCTCATCCATCACAACCTTCCACCTGGCTGTGGGAGCAGTCTGACAGGCAGAGGTGGTGCAGTTATGTCAGAGCTCTTTATTATTGAGAGCACGTTCATCCTGTGGACTTTAATCAGCGGTAAATTAGAATGCAATTGATACACTGGTATGACATGCACATTAATTTTAAATGTGTTTACTGTAATTAGCACTATTACAATGAATACCAGAAGAAATGGGGAGTGATTAACCTCGCGTGAGCTTTGTTATGATTTGTTTTAAAAGTTCAGCTTTAAAATGAGACAATCAAAATGTTGCTGGTTGTTAAGGGGAGAAGACCTAGTGGGACGTGTTTGAGTGTTTTTTTCCTGATGAGGGTTCATATGGAGCCTCTGTCTCTCTGATTTTCTTGGGTGACTCCTTCTCTACTACTTCTCTTCTTCCTGATTAAGGCTTTATGCTTTGATCTGAACAATTTGCAGTCTAGTAGCTTCTTTACTCTTGTGTGGTACTTTCTGCCTCTGCTCAGCCTGTTGTCTCTAATTCACCCAGTCAGTGTGGGGCTGGAGTGAGAAGCTGTTGGGAGCATCCCACCTGGCATCACCTTGTGCTCAAAAGAGCCCTAGAGAGTGAGGTTCTCCCCACTAATGTATAGAGCAAGGGTCTCTGCTGGCACTGTGCAACCACTGCCTGTAGCAGGGCATGTAGAGGAAGCTTAAAATTCTGTTTGAAGCTTAGATTGTGTCCAGCAGAGGTATCAGCTGGAGCGTCCTCTTGGGAATGACAGTGACCCTGTAAGATATCCCAGTAATTCCTTACCCAGACTTTGTGGTTTGCTGCTGTTAGAAATCTTGTTTGTTCTCATCCAGCCAATGTTCTTTTATGGGTGCTGGTCCATGAAAAGAGATACAGTGGAAAGGACAGACTGCTGCAGATGCTGTGAGCAGAGCAATGGCTTAGCCAGCACTCTAGGGAAGGGCTGGAACTCCCTCTTATTGCTTTCTGTTCCTGCTTGGAGTGCGATGTTAACTTTGTCTTCTGCTAATGCCATATAAGGGGTTTCTTCATCCTCTCTGTAGGCTGCCTGGTCTTGGTTAACCCTAGCAATAGGGCGAAAAGAAAAGAGAGAACTTGCCTCTTGTAAGTGCTGTGAGTGACTCACTACATCCCTCCTCCGCTCTGCCAGNCCTGCTTGGAGTGCGATGTTAACTTTGTCTTCTGCTAATGCCATATAAGGGGTTTCTTCATCCTCTCTGTAGGCTGCCTGGTCTTGGTTAACCCTAGCAATAGGGCGAAAAGAAAAGAGAGAACTTGCCTCTTGTAAGTGCTGTGAGTGACTCACTACATCCCTCCTCCGCTCTGCCAGCCCCTACTGCCTACATGGATTCGGTTCTGCTGATGCATCCTCATCCTGGTAAACTACCTTCACGGCGGAGGTTGTTCGAGTCCACCTGGTTAATAATAAATCCACTAATAAAATGCACCACCTCTTCAGCATTGTTATGTAAGTATAAAATCTATAATTAGATCAGACTTTGTTCCCTGGACAAAGAACAACTGTAAGAACAGAAATTAAAGGGATTAAAGAGACTGGGTATTAGAGAGCCTTGTCTGCTCTGCAAAAGTAGGATTTCAGCAGAGTTGTGGGTCTCTGCCATTTAGCTGATGGAGCTTTGATCTATCCAAGTTCTCTTAGTTTCTGTGAAAAACAGTTCACATTTCTAGGCATGCAAGTACTGTGCAGAGACCTACCTCTTGAAGAAGCTGGTAGCTGCCTGGCTATATTGATGCTGTCATAGTGGAATGGTAGAGAAAGGATTTTGATTGGCACAAATGCATCTCTGTCCTGCTGTAGACAGATTGCTTTAGGTATGTGAGCTTATGTCTCTGCTAAGTGCTGTGCATGTGTGCACACTGACCAGCTGGGACCCACCTGTGTGGTTTCTCCACTTTTTCCCTTCAGATGGCACTTCCAATGTCCCAGATGTCATGATCTGGCCTGTCCTCATTCTACTCCCTCCCAACCTCTCCCAAAAACTATGTCAATCTCTGCGCATCTCTAAAGAAAACATCACTAATCATGTGCCTGTTCTGTTTCCTGCCAAGTCCTTCTGTCTGAAGGATGAATAAGACAACTGTAAAAAAGAGCGTGTTTTCTCTCAGTTAATTGTTTGCTTTCGTCAATAGAATAGAACCCTTCAAGAACGATGCCAAACTAACAAGCTGGTTGAGAGAAGCCCTGTGAAATCTCCAGCGGCTGCACCTTGGTTCAAGGGTTTTGAAGTCCCACCTTGAATGGGCATGAATTAGCCCAAGATGATGGTTCCCAAAATGCTCTTCATCTTGTCTACAGCTTATTGAGAGGAAAAGGAAGATGTGTTTGGAGAAGAAAATGTTCAAACTAGCTTGTCTCTACGGATTTGATAGGAATGATTGGACTTTGATAGGAATGATTGGACTTTGATAGGAATGGTTGGACTTGATGATCTGGTGGGTCTTTTCCAACCTGGTGATTCTAAGATCTCAAAGGCAGAGTTGTCTAACCTCACATCCCCTGTGATGGAGGCCCGAGACCTACACTGATTTCTGCCTCTAGTGAAGTGTGATTAGGTTTTATTGTTAGCCTAAAACCAGTGGCATCATGTGGCTTCCTCAGAAACTACTGTTCTCAATTACATGGCAGTATGTCCCTGTCTCTGTTTTCCATCACATACCTTGAGATTTTTGTTTTTGCTAGGGGGCAGCTTGTTCGCAATACATTTTTTCTTCCTGGGCAGTGCAACAGACAGTTTGTTGGCCAGTGTTGTGTTTTTCCAAACTTAATGGTTGTCCTAGTTTTGGTAGGTATTTGTGTATAATAGCCAGCCTTCCAGACATCTCCTACTAACAGCTCACGTAGGAAAAGCCAATATGTAGGAAATCCATTTGATAACAAGTGCCTGACAACAGCACTTTCCAAAATAACTTCTTGCTTGTTATGCTTCATTTACCTTCAGCATCTCAGGAGAGCTGCTTTCTTCATACTGGGGCTTGCTTGGTCTGTTAAGTTTCCAGGGGAAAACAGGTTGGTCGCTCCAGGACCCTTGAACCATTTTTCTACAGATCTATTGGGGACACTGCCTGTGAGTCATAGTTACGTAGTGGTAAATCTACTGGCTTGTCAGGCCTTTTTGAGTATAGACTTTAACGTATTGTCCCTACCTAACATTGTGAGGGAGAAGAAGCAGTGGCTGGTATGCACTCCTTCCTTCATGAAGCTGTCTCAACATCTGTATTTGCCGCTGTGGCGGTTAGACACGTGTAAATGGATGGATCTGTCCACTTTTGATACTTGGGTTCTGATGCCTGAGGTTTTGATTCTAACAGAGGCTCAACTGATTTAGCTGGCAAGATCATCCTCTGTGGTTGTGCTTCAGAATGGCAAATTGCTGGGTCAGGGAATGAACTTCTCTGACTCCTCTGTTGTCCTCAGTGTGACCATATGAACTTGTATTTTCCACAGCCACGGAGTGCTGCAGAGAAGCCAGGGAATAACTGGTTCTTTCCCAGAGAGATGCTGTTATGGTTTTGCTTATAGAGTATCCCAATCTAGGGGGAAATAGGAAAAAAAAAATCACAGAAAAGGGTCATTGGGCACTGGCAGAGGCTGCCCAGGGAGGTGGTTGAGTCACCTTCCCTGGAGGTGTTTAAGGGACAGGTGAATGAGGTGCTGAGGGACATGGTTTAGTGTTTGATAGGAATGGTTGGACTCGATGATCTGGTGGGTCTCTTCCAACCTGGTGATTCTATGATTCTATGAAGAAGTCCTGTCTTTGGGAGGGAGAGCTAATACAGCAGAGCGTGGGGGATCTGACTGCAGCCCCAGGAGGTGTCCGTGGATCACAGGCAGTTTGAATTATAAGATGAGATGGAGCAGGGGCACTCTGTGCTGTAAAGACCAATACAGAGCAATTTATAGCTAGCTGTGCTCTAACTGATGACTCGCTGTCCTGCTAAGGAGTAGCCTTTGGCTTCTGGTTTTAATCTTGAAAACAATAACAGCACATTGTTTGATTCCTAATTGACCAGTAGGAAACCTGGAAGTCAGATACTGTGTTCTGTTTCGGCCAGATTCTTCTGCTGTGGTGGGCAACTCGTTCAGAAACTGTGTGGGGCAGGGAGGAGGGAAGACCAGTGATTTGAGATCTGTGTTCATAGATGCTGGCTGGTTTTATAGCCACCCAGACAACACAGCTGTACTTAATGTTCATGTTGAACATATGAACCCTGATTTTTTTTTTTTTGTGGCTTAAAAGGGATGTTGTCAGCAATTTATTTATTGCAAGTAATTTCTTTCTTGCTTTCTGCAATACTCCAGAGGCTCTTGAACTGCATCTCTTTCCCTACCAGTTTTGGTCCTATTCTGTTTCACAAAATACAGTGGTGATTTTTCCTCTCTTCACCTTTTTATCACGTCCTATGCATAGTTTCTGCGGACAATTTAACCATTTAATTTCTTTGTTTTATCTCTGAGGTAGCTGCAGAAAAGAAATGGTGGCTTACTGAAAGGAACTGCAAGAGAATATAGTATTTTCCTTTCAAAATGAAAATGTATCAGAAACTCCTCAGTCCTGGAAAACCTCAGTGTATCAACTCTATCTTTAATAAGATGAACTACAGGTAAAAGAAAAATACCCTGCAGTGTGATCTGAAATTGTGTATTTAGCAAGGAAAGCTTTACATGATCTAAATAAGCAAGTGCTATGCAGTGAGGAGAACTTAAAATTGCAGACTTGCCTGTGCTTTGTGATTTTTCATCAGTTATCCACAGCGTCAGTCCTTGTTGTGAGCGAGCTGCTGGGTTCTTTCTTCTAATGAGAACTGAGTACGAGCTATAGAAATGTAAATGGAGCAATCAGAACCTGCATCTTTGCTTTTCCAACTTCTGTAACAGGACTGAATGGAACTAAGTCAGTTTTAAAAAGAACCCACCAAACAACCCATTTTCTTTGCTTCTTGCATGCTGGGTTTTGGCACAAGCTATTTTTTTTTTTTCCACCAAACTGTAACCCTGGGCAGGCGTAAGGATGGGGCTTTGCAGTGGGAACAACAGAAAGGGATTCTTATCTATGACAATGCTAACGGGCGCTGTTATCATTCTAGATGGTGGGAGCTGCCAGGGGGGAGCAAATGATGAATTGGTTTGAATATTTTATCCCAGTGGTGCAAAGAAAGAGAAAAGAATTCAAAATGGAAAGGAGAAAAGGAGACTCAGAATCAACTGCAGATGTTTTCAGCAGCCCTCTGACTGTTCTGGGCTGCTTCTCTAGGTTTTGCGTTGGGCGTGCAGACTGGACATTGCTGGAGAAGGTGAATCTGTTAGGTTGGAGCTACCAAGTGGCTGCTAGTCTCTGGGACTGTCAGTCTATCTCCCCCAACACTAGCTTGACTTCAAGTTTTTGGTCACTGGCTTTCTTTGGAAAAGGAGGAAAGAGATCCAGAGCGTAACACTGAGATTTTTTTGTTGCAGGCACGTTCCATTGTGGAGGGCAGAGTAGAGATGTGGTCATGGTGACATTATCTCCTTTCTCTTTAACAGGGGCAAAGATGCAGATTGATAGCTGCTCTTTAGCATGCAAAGATGAGGCTGAAGCCAGCCTTGTAATTGGATAACGGTGGCATGTAATGAACCCAGGTCCTTATTGATAGGGAGAAGGGTTTAGGTCTTTTGAAACTTCATTAAATTCTCTGTAGTAATTAAGCACTTTGCAGAGGTAGCTCTCTGCATTGCTGTCAGCTGGACTAGTTCCAATTAGACACACTGCCTGGACATACGTTATTGACTAATCTAGCCTGAACATCAGGCTACTTGAGAGAAACATCTTGGAAAGTACATGCATCTCTCTTGTTGGGAGGGAACCAGGTAATTTGGTTTTAAGGGAGTGATGAGTCTGTTTATAAAAGTTTCTTCCATGTTTTGCTTCTTGTCATGGCAGCAGACTGAAGCCAAGGAGTTCTGGCTAATGCCGTTAGCGACCAGGGCTGAATCTGACTGTGGTGATTTGGACCAACCTAAAGACAACCTAAATTATCATCCTGGCTCCAGGGGCAGTGGATAAGTAGGAGAGAAATGAAAGAAGTGGGCAAATTGTATTCTTCCGTTGGCTTTCGGCCATGTGTGTATTTAATTTTTTGTTGGAGTCCATTCCTTTTTAAAAGACCTGTGACCTATATAGTAAAAATGAGCACAGTCTAGGGAAGGAAAAGGTAATAAATGTATAGAAGGGGCAGCGATGGGATGGGAGGGTGTTAAATCTAAGCATTCTAGATCCCAGATGCCTTTTCCAGTGGTAGGTGTTAAATTTTGCTTTAAATCTGCCTTTAGCATAGCTTGGCTATAGTCGAATGCTTAAATGCACACAGCACCCTCTTATTCAATAGACACACCCTTCCAGTTGTGTCCTTGACTCTTTCCTTCGCTGTGAAAATGCAGTGTTTGCTCCTGCGAGCTCTGCAGAGCTAATAGAGCTGTAGGAAGAAGATGGATTCTGCTCACCTCATCTATCATCAGCAGTGTTGTCACCCGGGTGCATTTTCTCTTGCTAAGCCCTTTATTGCGGGTGTGGATGGGAGAAGGCAGTTTTCTGGCTCGTGAGGATATACCACTGCAGCCCTCTCCTGGAGGTGAAGACACTCTCTGTTAATGCGTGTGAGAGCATCCCCTGTCACCTTTCAGTGACGCACGGCTTGGAGAGTGTGAGGCATCAAGATGTGGGCTGAGAAAAATGAAATGTGCAGTCCCATACGTTGTGACAAATACCAGATGTTTCAGAAAAAATGCTTGGCAGCTGTGTGACAACACTCACTGCAGGGAGGTTTCTTCTTTATCCTGGCCTGGTACAAGCCCAGGGGTGTGATGCTCCAGATCGATATGTAATGCTGTGACTTGGCAGTGGTACTTTAACGTAAGGAGAAAAGTTCGTGTGGCTTTCTGGGACTCTGCTGTGCCCAATAATATTGAGTCTCTATATTCCTGTCCAGCTGCTGCGGTTGATGTGACAGTCACCTCGTTTCCAAGAGAACAGTGAGTGAACTTTGAAATATCAGCAGAGGCTAAATATCAGCTCTGTGATGGGCTTGGTGCAGTTTGCCTATTGCACCTCAAATTCTTTAGTTCCTTTATCAAATAATTATTTTTCTTCAGAAATGAATTCTTTCCCTCCTTCTTGTTTTAAGGCTTTTTTTTTCCTTTCCTTTATTTTTTTTTTCTTCTTTTTTGGTGACTTCTTTATTTGAACCTTTATTTTTAGCCATTTTTGTGCGTATGCACATGTAAGGGTGTATTTTGTACCTATTGGATATTTTCTGTTTCGGAATAAAGTTTTTTTTCCTCATCCTTTTACTTTGAGGAATGTCTGGAAAATGAGAGTAAGTGGGAGGTAAAGGGCTGCGAGGCATATTTTGCTTTAAATCACTGATTTCTAAAGAGATTTCCCCTGTCTTAAACTATGTTGGTAGAAAGTCATTGCCATAATTTGCTCTCAGAGAAGTCTGACTCGTGGGACAAATCTCTGGAGTGCATCTGAGCTTTCCATCTATTGAATTCTCCTTGCTGAATATTGATACTGTTGTCTGGGTTACGGAGGGAGATTTGAGCTTACAAGTTACATTAGTGCTTTATTACATCTTCTTAGCCGGGGCTGTATTTCATTTGTTCCTGGAGCAGCTGAAACACCTGAGTTTGAGTCGTAAAGCTACGACAGCACTTGGAGAAACAGTTTTTTCTTTCATTAGTGAAAAGTTGCTGGAACCAGAATGCGCAAGAGATGTGAAGACGGCAGGGTCAGCTCTGATGCTGGGGGAAAGGGCCAGTTTTGCTGGAGTTCAAGGTGTCCATCCTCTTGGAGAGATTGGTGATTATTCTGAGTGAGTCTGTGTGCAGATGTGGTTGAGCCACCGTGGCAAACTGGTGCAGTCGGTTTGGCAAGACTTGCTTCCAGATGAAATCCAGGGATGTAGGAATGTCACTTCATTTGAGATCTGGTCCAGCCCCTTCCTCTTTGCAAGCATGTTTGTATTTCAAAAATTCTGCTTGGGGACTGAAAGTGGTTTGTAACGTTTAGTGTGTTTGTATGTGCACGGAGAAGGAAATAACTTGTCTTGCCATCCTTGGTTTTGATGATTTGTTTTCCTATTTAGTGGTCTCTATCCAGACTAATGTAAGTACATTAATGCCTTGGCCAGTCCTGTATTGCTGTCAGTGTCTGCCTACCAGCCTCATTCAAGCATCCCTGTAGCTCTATGTAATCTTCAGCCTGAGTTCGGGGTATGTTTGCTGGTGGTGAATGCTTCAGCGAGTCTGTTCCCATTTGTGCCTTTTGCAAAACTAACCCCTGTCAATAATTCATAATTTATAAACTAGGAAGATCTCATCTAGAAAATGATGTATAATTCTTGTCAGCCGTGTTCAAGGAAGAAGAACTGAAAATGAAACAAGACGGGCAGAGATGGGCTACAAAGACGACTGGGGAGAAGAGATCCCCTCTCACGAGGGTAGACTAAAAGCTTGTAAAATTGATGGAAAGGATGACAGAGATGAGAAGTGCTTGTTTTCTCTAAATGCATTAAGGTCACAAATGCTGGGGAGGGAAAAAAGCTGGTGAAAATAGAGGGCAGCGTTAGCTCGGGAACAATCAGCTGTTAACTGTTAGCAAATGAGCCAAAGGTAAAATGGTAAAAAAGGCTTCTCTGCAGGGCAGTGAAGCTGTGTAATGACATTCTTGGAGGTACCATAAAGGAAATAGAGCATTTTTTTAATGGGAGGTAGTTGGTGATAACACTTCTACAAGACTTTGGTGCACAGGAGGACCCTTTCACTTGTGTGTTCCTAAAAAAAAGAAAAAAAAACCTGTGGAGCATGGTTGCAGATTTCTGGTCTCCGTATTTTTTTAGGATCAATTCAAATAACGATGGCTCAGTCCTCCAAGAGTTCACATCTGGTCATACTCTTGCTGTGTGCACGTGCAACTTGTGTGTTCCGACTTCTAGAAGATGCATGTTGTGCTTTAGGATAATTCTGTGTGCCAACCTTAACCACTTCCAAGATGTTCTGGGGTGAAGAGTGTTGCTGGAAACATAGGGAGCAGGTGCTTGTTTCAGGAGATGGTGATGAAAATCAAAATAGCTCCACTTGTTGACAACATTAAATTATCTTCGCTTCAGAACAGAATGATAATTGGAAAAATTTCCTTGGACATCTAGAAGGTGATCTGGGGCATTTGCATTATTAGCCCACCTCTAATCGGAAGAACCTTAAATTTGTTTTTTTAAGGAACAGGGTTAAGTGTTTGCACCGACTCTGAATGGGAGCCCAGATAGTCTTTTCTTTTCTTTGCAAAGAGCAGGTGGAAGATGACAAGTAGGCGATGACACTATTACACTTGCACTTTAATAGTTTCCAAGGAACTTGCAAGTAAGTGAAGGCAACACATGAAATATTCATGGTTTGTCTTTGCTCTCATCGAAAAAGGTTGAAAGCTTCCGGAGTTGGAGTTCAGGGTACATGAAGCATATGGAAATAGCACCTGCAGCTTTGCCTGAAGGGCTAACGCTGACCTTTTTTGAGTTATAAATAAGTTTGGGTTTTTTTCTCCTCTTTTATCTCAATTGGAAAAATATCTTCCTTCTACACCACCTGACCCAGGATTCAGTCCATATTTGTGGAGTAGACTTCCCCCTAGATCTCTAATCTCTCTCCTCCACAGCCACCCCACACCTTGCTTGAAGGCCAAATGTGGTTTTGAAGGAAAATTGTTTCCCTTGTGTCTCCTTTGCCTCCAGTTTCTAGGACTACAGCTAGAAGTGTTTCTCTGCAATGTCTGTTTTCTTCTGTTCATTTACCACAGCAGAACTTTTACAACTGGTTATTCCCAAGAGGAAACTCTACGTTTCAGCGTAAGCAGAAGTACACAGCTTGAGCCATAGGTGTTATGTGCCCATTTCCTCTGAGGGTTGTACTTACCTCTTAGAAGGATTTCTGGTAACTCGAAATGCAACAAAAGTGTCTGTGTACCTTTGTGCTGGTTATCCCTTCAAGCCTTTCTTTGTTCCAGCCCTTGATTGACATTAATTCAACGTCCTGCTGTTCCCAGTCAACTGTAATTGACTGGCGAAATGTGAAGAGCAGGCGTGTGAGATCATGTGGCTGTTTGCCTCTCAAAGCACTCTGTGTCCTGCTGCTCCTCAGCGCTGCCCTGCTGTCTCGGCCATGGATGGAGGGAGGTTTGTTTCCCAGGTTTGAGTATTTAAGTCTTGCAGATTTCCCCATGTGTAAGAGCTCCAGGGGGTGAGCAGCATGTGGTGATTCAATACATAGCGGGGGTCTCGGCACTGTGACCAGAGCATCATCAGTGGTGAGTTACGCCGAGGAGCACTTTGTAAGAGACTTGTTGCAGCTGGTGATATCTGGAATGCAAGAAAGTAATGGAAACGTGCAGGTCCATGATGCTACTTTCTCTCCATGTGACTAGAAGAGTAGTTAGGGCTTTACATGGGAACTCGGCACTGGGAACATTGTACTCGGCACTGGTGAGACTGCTCCTTGAATACTGTGTTTGGTTCTGGGCCCCTCAGCACAAG
>WAAB01018381.1:156226-170636 GCA_013389865.1 Piaya cayana | reverse complement strand
CCAAGGGACAGGGGACAGGACGAGAGGGAATGGCCTCAAGCTCCACCAGGGGAGGGTCAGGATGGACAGGAGGAGAAAATTTTTCATGGAAAGGGTGATTGGGCAGTGGGAGAGGCTGCCCAGGGAGGGGGTTGATTCCCCTTCCCTGGAGGGGCTTAAGGGATGGGTGGACGAGGTGCTGAGGGACATGGGTTAGTGACTGATGGGAATGGTTGGACTCGATGATCTGGTGGGTCTCTTCCAACCCAGTGATTCTGTGATTCTACAATGCAAGAGCTGTCGGGTGGGCAGCTCAGTCCCTCAGGATACAATCAGGACTGCATGAAGGAAGGACTTTGCCAGAGTACTGGGGGTTGTATTTCGTTGTGAGGTGAGGGAGCAGGATGCGGCTGTAGCTGCATGTGCACAGAAGGAATTTGCTGTCAGTGATTGCTGCTCTGAATTTCTAGGGTGGGATACTGAACAGAACAAGAAAGGGAGCCCCTGTGGAGCAGGAGGCCAGCAGCCCTGCAGATGCAGCCCCGCTCCTGGATGACGGCGCAGGGAACGAGGGCTCTGCCAGCTGAACCTCTGCAGCGAGAGCAGCGACGGCCGCCAGGCACCACACTCATCACTTCTGCTGAACTGTGGAGTTTTAGGCTGTGTGTTTTAAACATCTTTAAGGGGAATCTTGAAGGGAATTATCTAGAGAAAGGGGATGTTCACACCATCTTGTGCCTGGTGCACAAGCACAATGTTTCTCAGGCATTCTCCAACCTACAGAAACCTGCATGGGGCACTTTAACAACTCCACTACTGTCCGAGAAGCTACCCTGGCTGAAGCTTGTTCCTAAGCCACTAGAGAGCTGCTCCTACGAGGGGAGCCGGCCTGGGCTGCAGCTCCAGGAACCTGTCCCTCAGCACTCACCCACTCCCCGCAGCAGCCCTGCTCTTTGCTGCTCACAAATCACATACCCAGGCCGGTAACACCATCATTATTCTTCACGCAGGAGCTGGAATTAATCAAATTGATTATCTTTTTCAGACAAGCCTAACTTAATTGCTTAGGCCATTACTAGAAATGCTTCCCTAAGCCGTGCCTGTTCATTTGCCTTCTAAAGTGCAGGTTTGGATCTGCAGTTGTCCTTTAGGCCAGGCTGCTCTCACTCGGGAGCGCTTGAGGCTTGTTTTCCTTGGCCCAGCTGCCCTTTTCACTATGCAAAACACTCACAAACACAGGGATGTCTGTGAAAGCACAAAGGATTCCTTAAATATGAAGTAAACTTGTAATGTAGCCAAGTACAAGGATACTGGAGTGAATGACTTCAGTAATTATCACAGATCCTTAAGTGAAAGTGGCTCTGCTCTAGTTGCATTTATTAACAGACAAAGCCATTTAGGCACCGTCAGCATCCAGCAGGATCACATTTTAAGATGTCACAGGAGACAAATCCACCCATCAAAGCAAAGTTGACTTAAACTGATTCACTGAAGAGAGTGTGTTTAGAGAGCAAAGCCTTCTAAGTTTTAATTACACTGTGAATTCATTCCCCATCACAGGCAATTAAAGGATTTCCCTGTTGGAGTCTTGTGCAGCAGAAATTGGGCGGGGGGAGGTGGTGAGAAGACACAGAACCGCAAAATCAGACTCCTTGAGTTTGGCAGTGATCGACAGAGCCCATCGGCTCCCACAGCGCCTGCTCGAGCATCTCCACAGACAGAGGCTCTTTAGCCCCGCTGGGCTCCTGTCCTGGTGTTTGACCAACCTCACAGGGAGGAAGCACTTTGTAGTGTTCAGGTGGAATGGCGAGTGCCCCAGAGACCTAAATACCCTGGTGACATCTCCCCGCACCAGCCCTTCTCCTTCTGCTGAGCCGCAGCTCTCAGCCTCTCCTCCCAAACATCTCCCATGCCCCTTTGCCACCTTTTTTGCCCTCCCTGTACCAGGGAGCCTCACACAGGCCTCTGCACACTGTGTGCCCTCAGCTGCACATCTGGCTCCTCCAGGCTGGGCTGGAAGCTGCCCCTGATCCTCCAGCCGCTATTCCATGCGGGGAGCCTGCAGCTGCAGTTTTTTGTACTGGAAAAATCCCCTGGTGAATTCCCTGATGGGATCGTGGAAGCCGCCATGTGGCAGCACCACATACCGGGGGAGGAGCGGGCAGAGCTCCTGCACAGGGGGATCTGTTCAAGAGTGGATTTTGCATGCTGCTGCTCCCCCCGTCTGGCTTAAAAGCAGCAGCTCTGGCCCGGCAGGCAGCAAGGTAGCAGCTTTTGTGGGGGTCACAGCAGCAGGTGCTGCAGCTGAACTCGGCGGGGCCAGTTCTGTAACAAGTGGCAGGACACTCGCTGCAAGTCCTGTACTTTACTCTCCGTGGGAGAAGCTCCAAAGGCAGCCGTTGCCCTTTGCCATCCCATAGTCTACTTGCAGATTGCCAGGGAGGAAGCTTTACTTTTGTTTTGAAGGAGAGTTGTGGCATCTCCTTAGAGTCTGACACTGGCTAATGAGGCTCCTGCTGGTGCAGCCATAGAATCCTCTGCTGGGCCTCGCGGGGAAGCCCTCCAGCCCTTTCCTTCGCTCCCACTGCGAGAAGGGCTGGGGGCTACAGCAGCTTTGCAGATACCTTCATCTGAAGGTCCCTGTCTGTGCTTTTAAAAGCCTTTTCACATCATCTGAAGGTGTGGGGAGATGCTGCTAACCTGCGTGTCTTCTGTGCGGTGGCATCTTTAGAATCAGAACCACCAGGTTGGATGAGACCCACCGGATGATCGAGTCCAACCATTCCCACCAATCTCTAACCCATGTCCCTCAGCACCTCAGTAGGGTGGGATGATTCCACCAGAGCCTCCTACAGGCTCTGAAAAGACTGCTGGTGCCTTCCAGCTCAGATTAATAATGGTTGAAGCTGATGTAACACCAGCAAGGAGGCAGGAGATGAGACCTTCGACAGTACCTGCTCATCTCCCCAAGCGCCGCAGTCTCCTGTGACTCCCATTTAGCTGCCTCTGACATCAACTACTCCACCTTCACTCTGCCTGACTTCGATTCTCACCCACAGCCCTCGCTTCTGAGCAGGTTTTATGAAGTAACTGAATGACGCTCAGCTTTGTTTGAGCTTGTTGTGGAAAGGAACGTGTGTTGCTCACAGATGCCGACGTGCTGGAAGGAACAGGAAGAAGCAAGTGGCTAGTGGTGTCTATTTTTTTTTTGCAGCCTCACAGTAACCAAACCCCAAGCCTCGGGCACCCTGGAGGGGGTAAAGCTCCTTCCAACAGCATACAAGGAGCGACTGAGAGAGCTGGGGGTGTTTATCCTGGAGGAGGCTGAGGGGAGACCTCATTGCTCTCTGCAACTCCCTGAGAGGAGGTTGTGGAGAGGAGGGAGCTGGGCTCTTCTCCCAAGGGACAGGACGAGAGGGAATGGCCTCAAGCTCCACCAGGGGAGGGTCAGGCTGGACCTTAGGAGGAAGTTTTTCCCAGAAAGGGTGACTGGGCAGTGTCAGAGGCTGCCCAGGGAGGGGGTTGAGTCACCTTCCCTGGAGGGGTTTAAGGGACGGGTGGCTGAGGTGCTGAGGGACATGGGTTAGAGATTGATGGGAATGGTTGGACTCGATGATCCGGTGGGTCTCTTCCAACCTGGTTGTTCTGTGATTCTGTGATAGGACGTGAACACTCAAGAGCACAAAGGGGGCTGTTTATCAGCAGTGACACAGTGAGGTAGCAGGATGGTACCAGGTGCTTGGCGTAGCGTGGAAGCCAGCAGCCGTACTAGGGGAACCTGCCCTGATCTGTGTTATCCAGCTTCCTGGGGGCTCTGGAGGGCACATTGTGGCTGGCACTGAGCACAGGGGTTCTTGTACCCTGTGGGCACTGCGACATCTTTAGGAACTCAGCAGCAGCTTGCCTGGAACCGTACACAAATTAAGAAAACACGCGAGCCACCCTTTCAGCATTTCTCAGGCCGAGCTCTCCATAACAGCAATCACCATCTCCTTCCCATGCCTGGAACAGTCACCAGGGTAACACTCTATTCCAGGAGTTTGAACCACAAACCTTCCATTTCAGGGCACAGCAATCATGTCCTGCAGTTGCCAAATGAAACTCCCTTGTAGTCACTAGTTGGCAGCTGCTCCAGGGAAGGACAATCCACAAGCTCCCCCAGGAAGCAGGATCCTACCCAAAGCATCCTGCATGCTCGAGTCTGGAACCATGAATGGCAAAACTGCCAGTGCAAAGCACAGAATTCCCTGTGGAAACCAACACTGGCTGAGAGGCTCTACAGGGCCTCTTCTCCTGTAAGCTGAGGGGTGGCTGCAGCAGATAGAGAATTCCCTGGTCACGGGGCCAGTCAGTCTGGCTTGCGCAGAACTGCAACTCTGGTATTTACAGTTACCTCCACACTGTCACAGAATCAGAACAGTTTGGGTTGGAAGGGACCTCAAAGCCCATCCAGTCCCACCCCTGCCCTGGGCAGGGACACCTCCCACTGGATCAGGGGCTCCAAGCCCCATCCAACCTGGCCTTGAACCCCTCCAGGGATGGGGCAGCCACCCCTGCTCTGGGCAACCTGGGCCAGGGCCTCCCCACCCTCACAGTAAAGAAATTCCTCCTTATGTCCAGTTCATCCCCATTCTCTCCCCATCCTATCCCTCCAAGTCTTTGTGAACAGCCCCTCCCCGGCTTTCCTGTAACCCCTTCAGGTTCTGGAAGGTCACTATAAGGTCTCCTCAGAGCCTTCTCCAGGCTGAACAACCCCAACTCTCTCAACCTGTCCTCACAGCAGAGCTGCTCCAGCCCTCGGATCATCCTTGTAGTTCTCAGGCAAGAGTGTCTGGCACCTGAGGAGAGGATCGATGCTCTCAAAAGTGCAGCAGCGGGGCTACAACTTCACAACTTCTCCCTCAAGTGCACCTCCCACCACAGAACCTCTGAGAAGATCTGAGCGTTCCCGTTCCAGGTTACCAAATTCCCCAGGGCATCTGCTTTGAGTGAGATCACCAGGGAATTCATAGAAGCCGAGACCTCCAGCACACGGTGAAGTAACAAAATACAGAGGTTTATTGACAATCGCGTGTTTTATCATTGCATGATTATCATGTGTGATTTGTCATTTGATTTCCAGTCCCCTTATCAATGTTCTTCATCTCACTCCATGAGTTGAACACACTGTTGAGATTCCAAAGAAAGAAGTAGAAGAAAATGAACAGTTGAAGTGATTTAAGGCCTAGTTGGAAGTTGCTGTTACGAGGCAGGCACTGTAGCCAATACCCTCAGGTACAAAAGAGGCCAAGTCTCAGCTCGGTTGTACAGACAATGCTGATCACGCCAGGCTCTGCAACACGGCCTTTCCCCTGCGGCAGCCTCTGAAATCCCTGTCAAGAACTGGAACAAGGAACTGAAACAGAAGTGTCCGAGTCTCAGCCAGAGGCCGGAGGGCACAGGCTCAGGAGTAGCTGCTGGGAAACGCATGTTTGGAAGTAACATAAACCCATCTCAGGGCTGCGGTTAGAATCCTTGTCTTGTTGTTCTAGGGGCAGAGATAACAGAGCTCCAAATCTATCTGAAAGGTATAAAGGCATTGAAATCCCTACTTTCCATGGGTAGTTCTACCCTTTGCGCTGCCCCAAAGCTCAATTTCACTACTGCAAAGAGCAGCTAAGCCTTCAGACACCCATCACGTGTGACATGAAGGCGGCAGGCAAGGAAGCGCTGTGGGCAGGGGCTTTAGTGCCCAGAGCCAGGCCCCTGTGACAGAAGATCCCGGGCTGGAGCAGCAGGGATGGATGCAGATAAGGCCACTTGGTGAGCCAGAACAACTCCTGCTTTGAAATGTGACATTGGAAGAGTCGCTATTAAATACACTGGAGAGTAAGTACCCACTATCAACATTCATGCATCAGAGCCCTGGGTGGGATCAGAAAGTCCAAAATAGGTTGGACAGTAAGCACCTAACGTCAGCATTTACACACCAGAGCTCGGGGTGTGATCAGAAAATCCAAACCACACTGGACAAGAAGCACCTAACACCGACATTCATACATCAGAGCTCTGGACATGATCAGAAACTCACTCAGAGAACGAACGACAGGAGCCACCGATCTCCACAAGCGTTTGCACAGAACGTGTACAACTTCCAAACATGATTCAAGGTGGCTGCACAACCGAGGTCTGTGCTGCTCAAGTCTTTGTTTCTGCAGCTAAGACAGTCGACAGCACATCCCAAACAGCTACCGCTGTGCTCCAGGGAGAACCCACAGCGCTCCCAGCCTTACCAACATAAACCCGAGGCAAAGGCAAGCACCAGGCTGACCGAAGACAAGAGAATTCAGCACCAGAGTCAGCCCAGACAGATAAATGCACCATGGTGAGACAGCGGAACAGGCTTGGTTTCAGCTGGGTGCAAAGCAAAGACCTTGGCAGGAGCTAAGGCATTTCTGTACGTCACCTCTGTACATTCTCCATGGAAACGGGACACTGCGAGGTGCTTCTGCTCCGAGAGTACCACAAAGCCATCGTTGGCACCCACACTGTCACCAGATCATATGCAAGGACACTACATAAAAGTCTTGTAGAGGCATCTACATGAAACAGGACATTGGCCCAACATTATCACGTGCTAAAAGCTGAGCCAGAGCAATCTGGAGATGACTGAAGGCATCAGAAAGGCCTCAGTGCTCTGGGATGGGGAAGACTGTATTTATTAACATGATTATTTGAATTAACGGAAGCTTTCAGCATGTTTTGTCCCCACCTCAGCAATCACGTGCTGGAAGGCAAGAAAGGAGAAAGAGAACCAGAGACTGAAGACCCCCAAGTCCACAGCAGCACGATCTGTTCCAGCGGAACATGTTTACATGGAAGTGACTGCAGGTCACCCCGTGCTGCAGCTGCGGCCAAGAGGAAAGCAGAGTCTACCTGCTGGGCTCCAGAACCTCAGCCGTGGCCTCCAGGCCCCAACCCACCATGAGGGTTAACCGTAGGGATAAGCCTGGCTCCAGAAGCGTCCTGAGCCACCAGCGAGCGAAAAACCTAACAGTCTGAAGAACTCACCACAAAGCAGCACTGACCTCTCACAAATTTACACCAATGTCCCCTCTGCCACCCCAGGCAGCTCAGTACTCGCACCTTCCACAGCGCCCCCAGCCCCCCCTCCCCAAATCATCATTATCCCCCCCCTCTATCCGCTCCAGCGCCCACCCACAAACAGCAGCCTACAGACTGACCTCGCAGCCACAGACAAGAGTTTCTGCGCGGACCCCGCTGGGGAGAGTGAGCGGATGACCCTAATAGAAGGCAATACTGGATTTCCCCCCCGGTGGATTAAGGACCTTGTTGTGCGAGCGTGGTCTTGGCCCTAATCGGGGCTCATGATTGTCTATCTTGGCTTCTGGCTCCTTGCATCGCTCCTCTTTGCCCAGATCTTTCTTCTCACCTCCATCTTCCAGCTGTGGCTTGATATTTTCTGTAGCTGAATAAAGAGAAAAGGGATTAGATTGACTTGGTGTTCTGTAATGCACAAAGCGCCTCATCTTCTGTGGACCCCATGACTTCCCTCTCACTCATCACACAGTCAGTACATTTTTCCTGAAGGAAAGGTGCCGAGGAGGAATTTCCCAACTCCTCTTCCTCACAAGGACACACAGGCTGAGCGATGCACCTCCAGAACCACCTCGGAGGGCCAAACCACAAGGAGATGCAATGCAGCAGCCAATGCTCACGGCCTGAGCTAGGAAGCAGCTCGTTAACAATCACTACCTGAGCCGTGACACATCCTGTTGTTCAGCTATTTACTGTCTTCAGCGACAGAGGCCAAGATTACACAGCTCAGGGAGATGGCAAGGGGGGAAGCAGCAATCTGATGGGATGGGTTTCTGTCTCTACAGATTCCATACTTATCCATATAAACACAGAGAGTATCAAGGTATATACACACACATCGTATCAAGACGTACACCCATGGTGTTTTCCTCAACCATTTCCCTGAGACCGGTGATTACATTTCTGACTTAGACAAGGAAAACTTCTCAGCTGTATTATCCCCAACACCAGTCTTAGTCTCATGTTTTTAAGATGAAGCATAAGAAACTATTCCTTGGAGTTTATATATAGAGAAGAGAGAAAGAGATTTCTCCTCCTGACCTTCGAGCTTCTTTGGTGTTTCATCTTCTTTCAAGACAATGTGATCCTGTGAAGAAACCAAAGCTGTCTTAGTACATTATAGTATGATTCTCAAACAGTAACTCTGCCACAAAACCCTCTGGAAAGCTCATCTTTGTGCCTGATCTAAGTGTAGACGTTGATCCTGGTAGAAGCTCACAGCTACAGACGCTGCGTGCAGCTCCGCATCCTACACGATTCCAAAAGCAGTGGCAGAAGGAGCCTCCTGGTTATGTCTCAGTGCACCTCTCAGACCATTAATTCAGTGAAACACAGACAGGACATCACTTCGCTACAGCCTTAAAACTTTGTTTCTGATAAACAGTTGAGTCCAAAGGTCTGGAATCACCATTCATGCCCCACCACCCTGGAGAAGCCCGCGTTCCCAGCTGGAACACCAGCAGCCCCAGACACTTTCGTCTGACATCACAAAATCAAGTCCATGCTGGTCCTGGCCCCGAGCTCGCTTTTTCACTGCTGAGCACGGAATCTCCTGCTCGAGGACTCTCACGTTGAATGCAGACAGTTATCTCAGGGAGGTGCAGGGCACAGCCAGGCCACATGAGGATTTATTACTGGTGCTCAGTGACTTTGCAAAGCTGGTATCACAGTCACCTCTGCCGAACCCCAGAAGAGAGAAATGACTTCTTCCTATACAGCCTAAACGCCTCCTGGCTGCATGCAAGGGCTCCAGCTGTACCTCACTCACAAGGAAGACCAGAGGCTTTGGAAGCACATTCTTCTCTTTGAACACACATCTGCAGCCTAATTATAGAATCACAGAATCACCAGGTTGGAAGAGACCCACTGGATCATCGAGTCCAACCATTCCTATCAAACAGTAAACCATGTCCCTCAGCACCTCTAATTAATAGTTTTATGCAAACAACAGAGCACGCCAAGATCTGATATCCCAAAGAGAAGACGTTATCAAAAAGGGACCTCAGGATGCCTCCGAGCTGTTGGCTTCTTGGTTCGACAATGCCAGAAATACAGGTACCTTTGGCTTGTTCGGGTGAGCTCGCACCACGCTGGGGGACACAGGAGACCCGAAGATATCACTTGTCTTGCCACCAGGTGGATTCATGCGTGGACGAGGCTGAGCAGAACCAGAATCCTCAAAAATACCACTTTCTTTTCCTCCTGCAAAGCAGTTGTTAGATTTTTTTTTCCTAAATTAGTTAGATTTACCACACTCACTATATTAAAAAAAAAGGCAAAGATACAAGACTTCAAAGAGTTGTAGGACCCACCTACTGACTAGAGACTTACTTATCCTTGCCTGGAGACACTACTTGCCATCCCTTGTGACAAGAACTCATGACAGGAGCTCCGATTCGGAGCCGTACTCACTGCAGCTACACAATGACAGGCACTAGAATAGAAGCACTTTCCTTTCATCATTTAACTAGACCTCAAAACTCTGAAAGAATCAGACTTGGGTGACACGCTAAAAAGTCTGTGAACACGTAGATCACTGAAATATTCACATCTTCAGAAGTCTGAATAGGTTTAAGCCCGCTCCATTTGTGAAAATGCAGCATAAAGACAGCCAGATCACAGTGTTCCACTTTAGGAATTTGAACCAATTCTGTGCTGCAATTTGGAGCCTTAAGGAGGCAGCTGCTCTTACCTGGAGGGTTTGTTCTTTTTGGAATGTTTTGAGGTTCTTCTGATGCTCCAAAGATATTGGATGCCATGCGGTGTGGCCTGCTTGAAGAAGAAACTTCCTCTGCACTCCCGAAGAGATTACTTGAACCTCCTCCTGGGGGCTTCAACACCCTACAGAGAGAAGCAAAAGAGAAAACTTTGTATGAAATCTACAGTGCTCAACATCCCTCTGCTAAACGCACATTCCAACTCCACATCTGTGACACAGCTCCAACTTACCAGGTCTTAAATAAAAGCAGACATTTCATACTTATTAAAAAAAAAAAAAATCAGCTACTTCCAACCAGCAGCTCACTTATCAGCTGCTGCAGAGCTCAGAAGGGGAAGGTGGAATGCCAAGCAGCCAGATTTTTAGTGGTCAAGATGCAAACCCATTAAGACCAAAGCTCTGCACCAGAGGTAAATCAAACACGTCTGCATAAAACCTGGAGGTTACAGAGGAAATGGACTGACTGACTCCTTAAAAACCTACCAAGTCACAGAATCACCAGGTTGGAAGAGACCCACCGGCTCATCGAGTCCCACCATTCCCACAAGTCCCACTTGTCCTCGAGGAGTAAGGCCCCAGCTAACAGCTATATCATGATCCACAGGCTGTGAGTCCTGTCCTGAAAAGGAATTGAACGGCTGCCTGGGAACAGAACCGGGGGATTGGAAAGATAACAGAAAAAGCATGGAAAAAGTGATGAATGCCCAGGTATCAAAGATAAGCCTCACAGTCACATCTGCTTGACCTCTTACCCACCATCTTAGCAGATGAATTACACCTCTCAGCATCCAAATACTTGATGTGGGTTGTAAACTAACTTCTACAAAGAGAACAGTTCTAGAATGCGAGATCTGCACTCCCCTCTAGCTGAGCAGCATTCAGCAGTCAGTGAGTACAGCACATCCCTCCACAGATCTTTTCAGAGTCAGTGTCTGCCAGGCTAAGGAGAGGCTCCTCTCAGAGCCAAGACCTGTTCGAAGTTAACTCTGAGATATCATTCCCCAAAAGCAGAGATTTGGCTGCCCGGTCAGAAAATGAGCCCCGTCAGCATTTCTGATCTCCAAACGCAGAGAGGAATTCTAATTGGGAGGAAGGAGAGAAAAAAGGCTGGGAGGGGTTTATCCAGCCAGAACCAGCCTCAGAGACTATTTCTACTGGCCAATTTCAGTATTTTAATCCCTAGTTTGTGGAGTTCATGAACTCCAAGAGTTTCAGGGAGCAACTACAGTTTCAGTGGAAAGGACAACTGCCTCGTCCACTTCCCAGGTAAGATCACACCTGAGCAGTTTATTTACAGACAACAGGACCAACTGTGCTCCAGGCTCCCCTACAAGATCTGAACCTTCCAATAAAACAGCCTAGAGAGAAATAAAGTATTTTGACTAATCACAACGGTCCATAAACTACGAGACGGTTCAAGCACTGAAACCTGGGAGGTGGAAGAGAGAAGGGAACAATAACAAGAACCTAGAGGAGTTTGGGAATGGGCTCCTGGTAACCTCCCACATAACTGAAGTGACTTCTGGCCTTGCTCATTTCTTTTCAGCTACAAACACTTCTCATCTTTCTTGAGTTCCAAGTGTGACATTAAAGAGACTGAAAGGAAGAGAAACGAGCTTCATCCAGCTGGAGTTTCTGATATTAACTCTGTTTACTACCCTGTTTTCCTAACACGTGCCTACAAGCACAGGAGGGGATAACAAAACAGCTACATTCCGATCTTTTTGGTTTAAGAAAAACAACCAGTCACAAGATTCAAATACTTCTCATTCCTGCAAGTGGATTTAAGATCTCTTGCAAATAAAAATCCTAGAGAAACTCTATTTTAAGGTTAAATATCTTAATTATTCAGTTAACAAACTTGCTCAAGCACCAAAACAAACCCAACACTGGTTAATCTTACACTGTCCTCCCACTTTCAGCTCAGTACAGACACCTCAGCTGCTGCGATGAACAAGCCAGAGGCATCACCTGAGCTGCTCCAGAGCACTTGGAGATCAGCACAATAGGTGACTTTTCTGCCACCCAACAAGCATCTTGACTCCACAAGCCCCAAGCAGATTTGCCTCTTCAATTTCAGGAGCTTCTAACTACTTCCTTCCAAAGATTCCATCGATTTCCAAGTGACTGTGACACCAGGTCCATAAAATCCTCACTAATGCAAAACCAGATAAACAAATCACTCAGTGGAACTAGCAAAGCTGAGCTCCAGGTACAGCGATAACGCCTTCCAGCCCACAGGAGCAAAGAGAACAGTTCTGTGCTCCTTCCTTTCACCCAAAGCCATCTCCTCGCTGTGCTGCCACAGCAGCTTTGCCAACCACCTCCTCCTACTTCATGTCACGGGGTTGCAGATTGGAGTGACACGCACGGGTCTCCCTCACCAAGTAAGAGATGAGATTTAGCTTGCAGATCCTGAAACTTGATAAGCCAGCGTGAGCCACTTCAGCAGCGCACAAGGAAATTCAACATACGCTTAGGAGTCAGTTTAGTTTATATTGGTATAAGGCCAGCTTGAACGAAGAGGGTTTTGTGCCTTGTAGCCAGATAAGTTGGATCCTCCTTTTTCCTTTGTGAAGAGGGGAGGGGAAGAATCACAGAATCACCAGGTTGGAAGAGACCCACCGGATCACTGAGTCCAACCATAAAAAAAAAATGTCCCTTTCTACTGAATCCAAGCCTGCCTCTTCTCCTCCCCTCCAGCAGACCAGCCTGGCAATTCATCTAGTACAGCTAAATTTGGAACCCCACCCTGAAAGTTAAAAGGTCTCTACTAATTGCTTTATTCTCTCCAGGCAGGCTTGAAGAATTTTAATGAGTTCTCGTGGACCTTTCCTCTTCCCCAGCCCCCCATGTTGTAACACACTTGAATTTGAAGGCCCTTTCCTCATCAAACCTTTCAGTCGACCTATGGAATCAGTGCCAAGACTCACCCCCTACTTCGAGACACAGCTACATGAAAAAAAAAAAAAATTTCCCTGTCTGATAGTTCAACCCTGAAGGCCGAGCAGTTTTCCAGCAGTTCCAACACCACCAGTGAAGCAGGAATGCTGCAGTACACACGAGACTATCGCTAAGGCCGCCAGGAGAAAGCCCACGTGCAGGTGTGGGACACCAGGCTCTAAAGCAAAGAGCAGACTGTGAGCAGGAGCCTTTCTGCTGCTGGAGTGACACAGACTCACGGCTCCTAGTGCCCCTCCCTCACCTCACCAGCAAAGCTTTGTTAACTTTGAGCTCTCTGAGATCCTGCAGAGGGGAACACGTGTGTCACCTTTCCGAGATGGCTCCGTGCCACATTTCAGCTCTAGGCAGCAGCTGGGGAACGGCTCCTGTCTTGCAGGAAGAGAAATAAATTCAACCCATCTTTGCCATGTGCACCAGCCAGGTGATAAAGTTCTGAGTCTTTGTGCTCTCAGAGCAACTTCTAGATAGGCAGTTCCTACTTCTATTTTGGAAAAGCAAAACTTCCTTAAAGACACAAATCAGCCTTATTAAAGTTTAATAAAATAAATCCGGGTGGTTATTTCGATTCGCTAATTAGTTGTTTGCTGTATTGCCGCATATGCTGATTGGATCAGCAGAGACACATTGCACCAGACACTTTGCTGAAGTGGAAACTGTCAATAAAAACACTTCTAGTGTCATTTATCTCTTATTGGGGAGTCATTTTTTTCCCCACTCCCACAGCTGCTGGTGGTTGCTGCGGGGATTTGGAATTAGAGTTTTAATCAGAGAAACTTCTGTATGCTACAAACTGCAAATGAGTTCGCATTATCATCAAATCTGGTTTTAGGGCATGAATAGAATAAGTTCTGGAAAGAGCATCCCCAAACCAAGCGCTTTTTATCAGCAGATGCAAATGGTCCATGATCACCAGAGAATCATGGAATCACTGAGGTTGGAAAAGATCTGAGGTCAGAAAAGATCTGAGGTCATTTGATCCAATCGCCATCCCAAACCCACGGCCCAGAGACCCCCCGAGGAGATCCAGCCCTGCCTGGGGCTGCTCCCATCGCAGATTCCCCTCTGCCCCAGTGCCAGGGAACTCACTGACCCAACTGCATTGCTCGCTGCTAACCAGGGAGTCACAAATTACTAGAACAGAAACTCCTCAGACTCCCCAGAGACCGCACCAAGGGGAGCTCGTCCTCATAAGCCTTTTAAAACCAGATCATAGCTGAGAGCAACGGGAATAAAAGAGGAATACGAATCCCGCTGGTGGTTTCGAACACTTCCTTCCTTCCCTTCTGAGCAGACAATCGCTGCGCAAAGGGATCCGTCCCTACAGCTCCGAGCCTCCAGGATCCACGGCCTCGCCCAGGAGCAGCACCAGCACCCTGCAAACCCTGCAGCGGGGACAGGCCCCTCTGCTCCCCACCCCAGCACAGCCCCCTTCCTCTGACCCCCTTATCACAGATCCCCCTTCCCTCCCCTCATCACAGCCACCCCCTCTGCTTCCTCCCCTGTCTCCCCATCATATCTCTGCCCCCCCTCCATCACAGCCCCCCCCATACCATTGCCTCACCCCCTCCTACTCCCCAACAGCACAGCCCCAGCCACTCCTCCTCCTTCCCCCTATCACAGCCCCCCATCTATCCCCCCCAGCACAGTCCC
>WAAB01018381.1:132690-156061 GCA_013389865.1 Piaya cayana | reverse complement strand
CACAGCCTCCCTCCCTGCCCCCCCCACCCTCTGCACTACCCCATCATGGCTCCTCCTCTCTGCTTTCACCTCATCACAGCCCCTCCTCATCACGGCTCCCCATTCTGCCTCCCCTCACAGCCCTCCCCACCCCTGGGTCCCCCTCTGCCTCCCTTCATCGCACCCCCTCATCACAGCCCCCCCATCATGGCTCCCCCTTCTGCCCCACCCTCATCATAGACCCCTCTCAGCACAGGCGCCCCCATCATGGCTCCTCCTGCCCTCCCGCCATCACAGCCCCCCTCCCTCATGGCTTCCCCGTCTGCCCCAACTCTGTCCCCGCCATGGTGGCTCCTCCTGCCCCCCTGTCCCTCACCTGGAGCTGGGCTTGGCGGGCTCGGCCTCGGCGCCCTGGAACATGGTGGAGCTGCTGGAGCTGGCGGCGCGCGGCGGGCCCTGCCGGCTCCCTCCCGCCCCTCAGCCCGCGCGCCGGCGCCGCCCCGCGCTGCCATTGGCCGAACCGCGCGCCCGTCGAACGAAAGGCCAATCGGAAGCCGCCTGTCCCGCGAGGAGGGGCCGCGGGGCCGCTCCTCTTTTCTATTGGTCAATCGGCCCGCCCGTCACGAGAGCGGCCAATGGGAGACCGGATCTCCCTCGTGGACCCACCTACCCGCGGAGCCGCGCGGAGGGCGGGAAGCTTGAAAGGGCGCGTCCCATTGGCCGCCCCGCGCGTCCGTCAGGGGGAGGCGCGCGGCCATTGGCTGAGAGCGGCGGGGCGGGGTCACGTGGGCGGGGGGCGCTGGGGCCGCTGCGGGTACCGAGGGGTGTGAGGATAGTGTATGGTTTGGGTGGAAGGGACCTCCAAGCCCATCCAGTCCCACCCCTGCCACCGGCAGGGACACCTCCCACTGGATCAGGTTGCTCAGCCCCCCCATCCAACCTGGCCTTGAACCCCTCCAGGGGTGGGGCAGCCACCTCTGCTCTGGGCAACCTGGGCCAGGGCCTCCCCACCCTCACAGCAAAACGTTTCTTCCCAAGATCCCATCTCAATCTCCTCTCTTGCAGGTGAAAACAAACCACTGTACTCCAACTGCAACACCGTGCTTTGTTTCATTTCTTGCCCTGCTAACATTCTTGACTTCCATCTCCTTCTCTTTTTACACTGTTAACTTCTGGGCATCAAGTACAAAATCACAGAATCATCAGGCTGGAAAAGACGTCTGAGATCAAGTCCAATCATACCAGTCTACCACTAAACCGTGTCCCCAAGCACGTCCTTGACCCATTTTTTAAACCTCTCCAGGGAAGGTGACTCAATCCCCTCCCTGGGCAGCCTCTGACACTGCCCAATCACCCTTTCCATGAAAATTTTCTTCCTAATGTCCAGCCTGACCCTCCCAGGTGCAGTTTGAGGCCATTCCCTCTTGTCCTGTCCCCTGTCCCTTGGCACAAGAGCCCAGCTCCCTCCTCTCCACAACCTCCTCTCAGGCAGTTGCAGAGAGCAATGAGCCTCAGCCTCCTCTTCTCCAGGCTAAACACCCCCAGCTCTCTCAGCCCTTCCTCATCAGGCCTGTTCTCCAGCCCCTTCCCCAGCTTCCTTGCTCTTCTCTGCACTCGCTCCACAGCCTCAACATCCTTCTTGTGCTGAGGGGCCCACAACTGACCCCAGGATTCAAGGTTTTGTCTCACCAGTGCCGAGTCCAGAGGGAGAATCAGGGCTGGGATTCAGTAGCAGCTTCAACACAAGGCAGAAGAGCTGAAGGTTGCTCTTCGCTGTGAGCCTGTGTCACAGGACAAACTCAGACTGGGTCACATCACCCAGTTCTCTCAGTACACATGTGGCTGAGACGAGTCCTCACTCTAGGGATGGAAAGGAAGGATCACAGAACATCACTAACAAGGTTTTTGCTGAGCTTTTTAAAACACTCTTAATGATCTATCATCTGGTTTACAGAATCATAGAATTGAAGAATCACCAAATTGGAAGAGACCCACCGGATCATCGAGTCCAACCATTTCTCAAATCTGACACGTGGGGTTAGCAGATGCTGCTGGGGATGGAAGCTGGGAAGCCAAACCAAACCCCAACCAAAACCTTCTCTCACCACGGTGACAATCGTGGAAATTCTGTGTTGGGAGAAGTCCATGAACGTTACCCCAGTGGTTTCGGTAAACCCAGAACTTCACCTTGCACGGCTTGGCCTTACAGACACATTTTTAACACCAACCCTCCCCAGGGGCTATTATTATGTAAATAAAAGTCAAACAGAAAAAATCCGTTGGGGCACGAAAGGCGAGTGAGACGCCAGACCTTAAGTTAGACCAAGTATTAGTATGTATTTATGCACAAGAATAAAAACAGCTTTACAAGTTGAGTTGGAAATTTAAACAGAGGAAGTTTAACAGCTTTCGTATATTATATTAAATAACCAAAACAACTTTTTCCAAAATTGGTAAAGAATAAATAATATAATTTACAATATGGTACAAAAAATAATCAGTAAGGACAGGCATTCTGCTTTATACATACACTATATAGGTATATTTATAATCTATAAAACAAATTCACATCTCAAACAAGCCAGAAACCTTAGATGATATGGCTTAACTATTATTAAAAGAAACAGCATTAATCTTGCTGCCAGAACCCTAAGCCCTAAAGCAGTTATCACGTTTCAATGATGAACGATAACTTATTGCCGTAGTGCTTGCCAAGGTTTCTCTTAGTTAACAGTTATAAATCGCTGTGAAATTAAGAGATTCAAAGGTTTGAAAAGGTTAAAAAAAAAAAAAAGTGCAGTTCTTTCCTTATAAATGCATCCAATGTCTGAGCATAAACACCAAAATGCAACTTAATTTGCACCCTGGGATGTGTGGAGTCAGTAAACGAGATGTCGGTATAGATGAGACTTGATCCGAGCTGTTTAGTTCAATTTAAAAATACAAAGAGGGGTGTGACGAGGAGGCTCAGCAGAGCCACGTTAAGGACTATTCGTGTTCCTATGCTTTGCAGGGTGAGCGAGAGGGGGGACCATGAACTAGGGGGGTCACCAGGACGCGACAGGGGGCAGCGAACCCCCAGCCCCAGGTACATGCAGCTCTCAGCACTACGAGACAAGACCCTGAACCATCTGCCTTCACCTGGCTGAACTACTCATATCCTCATTAATTAAGCTGCTAAACCAATGAGGGGGAAGCCTAGAGGAATTAACACCTGAATTGGATGCTTAGTGTCCACGTGTCTTCTCCAGCCACCTCACGGTGCCCCACGAAGAGACTCACGTCGACCTCCAACCCCCTCCTGCCCGAGCTCGCAGTGCATGTGGGGCTTCCTGCTGCTTTAGGGAAGCTGAAAACATGAACAATGAAAAACTCTGTGCTTTACAAAAAAAAAAAACAAACAACAAAATATGCAGACAGACATGCAGACACAGATGTCCGGCTGCACACCCCAAACCCCCTTGATTCCCACAAATGAGACCGCCTGGTGGTGTAAAGCACATCGACCCCAACCCAAGGGGTGGAATCAGAGGTGGGTTTTTAAGTGACCTGTCACATAATAACGGTAACAAATCCTGAATCGATTCAACATCACCACAATGATCTCAGCTCTTTGCAAGTTTTCCCCTGAGAAGCCTTCCTTGCCCTGACAGGGCTCCACTACCAAGCTGCCCTGCGGCTCTGACACCACGTTCTGCTGTGTAACGACAGCGTTTAAGGGACCGATTCCAAACATTTCGAACCGCAACAGCCCGAGCGCCGAGCTGCCCTCTGCCATTCACTCAGCATTATTACCTGCCAGTCTACATCTACTCGTAAAGGTTCAGGATACTGAAGTTCTCTGATCTCGTGGCATCGTTCCCAACAGCCGCCATGCTGACTGCACTCTGCAAGTCGATTATTCCCTGACAGCTCCTTGATCCGACAGCACAAAGTCCTTGTGGATCTGGATGAAGGGCTCTGCTGTACGGCTGCAGCAACAATGGGAACGAGCTGCAAGCAACCCAAGAGTTAAAATCAGGGTCACATCCCCTACGTTATCAGCACGGGTGAAGAAGATGAAGGCTTTGTCAGGCTACCGAAGCACACTGGAGGCGGCCAGGCTGGTCTTCCAATGTTGAGCAGTTTAAGAACTAGAGTTCAGATTATTTTTGTGCAGTTCTTGATTAGAACGTGTCCTGTCCCCTCCTGCACATCCCGTCAGCCACAGATCCAGTAGGCTCCTCCCTCTACTTCTGTCCTGCAAGTCCCGAGGATTTCTGGAGTTACAGCACACAGGAGAATCAGCGTTACTGATGCAAGAACCAAGAGGAAAACATCTGGGATAGACTGAGCCAAAACACAACTCAACCGCAAATAAAAGTTTGAAAGGGAGACTTGAGATGAGCGGGCGTCACTCAAGATTAAGCGGCGCCCTCCCCACACTGAGGGGAAATGCTCGTAACGCTGCACTCCTCAGCCTTCATTTTTCTGACCACCTTCAACTTTTCATATTCTAGGTTTGCATCATTTCCTGGTATTTGCATCAGGATTCTCAAACAAAGCTCTGTGAGAACGAAGAAAGAGAAATAATGACAGGAGGACTCAACATCCCACATGATAAGCAGTCGGAGTAGGAAGTTAGCTCACTAATTATCCGTTCTTCTAGTCCTGATTGTTTTCTTGCCTCCTTGCTGGCCATACTCAGTGGTGCTAACGCTGTTCTTACAAATCTGTCTGGTTCCTATATCAAGGAGGAGAAGGCAGCAACCCAGTACCTGGGGTCTTGGAATGTCATCCCAATCTCCCTCTAGGGAGAGGCTGGTCGCTCTAGGCCACGCAAAAGGTGCTTCAGAAACCTCCTAACAACAGAAAGCATAAGGCAAACTAGAGAGCAGTTAAAAAAATGTACAGAAAGGGGGTAAAACTGACTGGGGAAAGAGCAAACCCAATCAGAGCCTTGAGCAAGGTTACAAGAAGAAACTCCCAGCCAAACGCCTCGCGGAAGGAGCTAAAGGCAGGTAGAACAACACCCACCAGATAGTGCAAGTTGGGAAAAAGAACCCAATAACAGCCTAGAGGATGGAGAGGGTTTGCTTATTTCTCGTACAAAGGGGAGGCTATAGAGGACCAGGTCCTTGAGTGAGTTCAGAGCTACTTAAAGCAGCCAAGGGACATCCTGGTACTGGAGGAGCAGCCGTGGGCTGAGAAAAGGGGCACAAGGAAGGGATTCTCTCTCCTGACTGGTAGGAAAGGAAATAGGAAAAGTCTCCTGAGTTATAAAGGTAGAATCGATGGAGAACCGGCTGCAGGAAAGGGAACTTTCTATTCCTTTGAACCCACAGTTACCAGGATCGGGGTCTATTCCCACAGTGACATGAAGCGCTCAGGGATTTAGCAGAGGGAGCACCAGAGCCACCAGCGCCTGGGGGGGACGACAACGAGGAACGATGTCCTCAGCTGCCACAGAGCACCTGGAACTCACATGACAGGCAGGGAATAAGGAAGGACAAAGGGATTAAAGTAGGACCTGACACCTCTCCTCATCGTAACACAAACCAGATCTCACTTTAGCGTTAACGAACGACATGTTTCTACACATGACGACATTCTTTCCTATTTCCTCCTTTCCTCCCCCGGGGTAAATCCTCAGTTTTTGTGGAGAAAGATGCTGTTATCTAGAGGTTTCCAGCAAAGCCGAGGCTAATTACAACAAAGCTTTCATTGTGATTCCAGTGAGCTCTTCTGCAGTGTTTGTGGACTTAAGAAGCAACCATTCTTCAGGGAAAGCCAAAAAGCACCTTCCCGCTTGTGGGATGAACTGTGCAACGTGATGAAGAGTTTCAGAGGTGGAGAACACGAGTGCAGTGAGGGTGATTAGGACTGTGACACGTGATGGGGTTTAATAAGAGAGGAAACTCCCCAGGGATCCATGCAGTTGGGGAGGGGGGTGAACCGGAGCTCCCCGACAAAACACGAGTTCCGTGCCCCTGCTGGAATGGTCAAAGAACAAAACAGTCAAAGAAACAGAAAGTCCACAAAACCAAAGCATCAGAGAGTCACAGCGCCTTTGAGGAGAGTGCAAGAAACTTCGGTTTCACTGACGGGTAGAAGGTGTCAGCTAGGACGTGTCAAGATGCAAAATGGTTCCTGGCCCCAGGCCCACCCCTCGTGCTCCACAACTTCAACATGGATCCAAAATTGTGGCATTTGGACTACTACGCAAAAAATAATTGACAGAGGGGAGCTGCTGGCAACATCCTTCCCTGCTCAAGCACCTTGCTGAGGCTGCCCCACAGTGCGAGTCCAGGACTGTCCCGTGAACCCGCCGCCCTGTCTCACGGGCGCAGGGGACACGCCATTCTCTGTAGCTCTACTCCATGTCCTCTTGTTCCCAGTATATTGCACATTCCGGGACCTGCAAGTACTTCTTCAGACCTTTGAAGGCGACGCTTCTCTTTCAGACAGAAGCTCACATGACCGGGACAACTCAGTTGCTTTCCTACAAGCTGCCCTTGCCGTGATCCAGCGCTGCGAGCTCCAGCTCCAGCTGAACAGTCTACACCAGCCTGCTGGCCTCACACTCACTGCGAGAGGTCCCCGATGGGGGGACCACCACCTCCGCCGTCAAACAGAATCTCCCTGCGGGTCGGCTCAGGTATCGATAGTTCCTGGGCAAGATCATTAAAACGGGATATGTAATCGATGCTGTTCTCATTCATCATGCAAGCCAGTTGGGAATCCACCACCTAGAAGAGACACGAGAGAAAGGAAGAGCTACGTCAGTGGCAACGTCACAGAATCACAGAGCTGATTAGGTTGGAAAAGGGCATCTTGACATCGTTCTATCCAACCAACCTGCTCACACAGGGTCAGCTGGAACAGGCTGCCCCGGAACTTATCCAGTTAGGAATTACCTCCATGAATGGAGAGTCCATGACTTCCCACGGCAACCTGTTTCGACGTTTGACCACCCACATGTTCTCTTAGAATTCCATGTTTTAGAATCATAGAATCATAAAATCACCAGGTTGGAAGAGACCCACCGGATCATCGAGTCCAACCATTCCCATCAATCTCTAACCCATGTCCCTCAGCANCTCCTCTTCTCCACGATAAACACCCCCAGCTCTCTCAGCCCTTCCTCATCAGGCCTGTTCTCCAGCCCCTTCCCCAGCTTCCTTGCTCTTCTCTGCACTCGCTCCAGAGCCCCAACATCTGCGAAGAAGCAGCCCTCTGCGTGGAGTCTGAAGCTGCCACAAGGACACAACAGCACCACGACTCTGCTGTAGCTTCTGGTTACAGTGTCTCTACAGAACCTCCTCATCCAAATCCAAAGGACAATGGAAGAATGACGATTTCCTTCCATCAGGACAAGCCCCCCCCAGCCAGAACGTACGTGTGCAGGGGGGTGCTGGTCTCTACTCCCCAGGAGAAAGTGACAGGATGAGAGGACACGGCCTCAAGTAAATGGCCGTTCTCCTTCTGCAGCCCAGCTGCAGACACAGTTGGCTCTGGGCCGTGAGTGCACGCTGCCGGCAGTTCTCCAGCTGTACTGGAGCTGCACCAATATCGACCTTTCTATCCCCTTTAGTATTTTTAATTCCTGCTCTGCAAAGCAGGACACACAAACCAGAAGGATGACAAGACATGTCCAACAAGGTAAATGTGGTCACTCCCAGCAAAAAGACCCTAAGTGGAAGGTGCTCACAACACGTTCCAGCACCAGCTCTGGTGCTGTACGGCCTCATAGAATCATAGAACAACCATGTTGGAAGAGACCCACCGGATCGAGTCCAACCATTCCCATCAAACACTAAACCATGTCCCTCAGCACCTCGTCCCTTAAACACCTAGCATCGTTTGACACCTTCCTGTTAAGACTGTACCTTGCTTTACTAAGATTAAGTGTGTATGTTAAACACCTTTGCCGTGAGCACCGCTGATGGACAAGAGACAATGCTGCTGCCCAGGGAGAGGCCGCGGCGCCGGTGCGGAGGGGGGACGTACCTCTGCCACATCCGCCAGTGACCGCGACACAAAGGAGTCCCGGGAGTTGCCATCCAGAAGGCTGGGGCCCAGTAAGGAGGTGCCGCTGGCCGTCCCAACAGGAGTCGGCAACATTTTCCGTCCCTTCTCGGGGGAGATGAAACTCGCTATAAAGAAAAGACACGTCAGTGAGTCGCTGCACTGAATGTTCGCAACTGGAAGGACAGAGAGAAGGACGAGGGAAGAGAAAATGAAGGACAAGTACCTATTTCTGTTCTTAAAATCTGTGTCACCGCATGAACATCACCAAAAGCAAAGACTCATTCCACTGGCCCCGTTTAACAACCCTGACCTCTCAAACCCCAAACCACCGTGGTGATCTCACGTCTGTGGGACTGCGCTCCCCAAGCACAGCGCTGCCTGTTCTCCCAGCAGCAGAGCTAGGGGCATCTTTCCATCCTGGCGAAATGTCTCATCCTAACCCGTGAGTCAGGCCCCAAACCGACTACAAAGAACTGCCAAGGAATGATTTGTCCCAAGGAATGGGCCCCAATCTCGCACCACGATCTTTTCAAGACTAGACTTGCAAAGAGAAAGAAACCGTATTTAAAGCAACGCTGTTGAAATGAAAGCGAGAAGGGAAGAATTCTACCAACGTCCTACTAGATTTACAATTTTTCCAAAGGATTCACTTCTAATCAATGCCTGTCGCCGTCTTTTTTAAAGGGAAGAGCGGTTTTGTCGCGGTTCTCGGCACGCTGACACTCACAAAACAAGCTGCTGAGGGAGGAGTCTGTGGAGTCGTTGGGGTACCACTGCGGGTCGTGGCTGGGAGAGGCAATCCAGTTCTGCTGGGGGCTACTGGATGGGGACGGAAGACTTTTGGAGCTGTCGCTGCCGTTCAGCTTCGCAGGAGAGAGAGAAACACCTTCACCTGTAAGCCAAGGGCAGGAATCACCAGTTCAGTCAACGCACTCACGTTATCGGGCGCTGCCACAGTTTATGCTTAGGAAACAAACCCACCGCCACCAAACCTCCCCCCTTAACACAAGGCAAGGCACGGGAATTTATTTCCAACAAATAATAATAAAAAAATAACCAAGAACTCCTTCCCAGCACAGTTTCTGTTGATACAGAAGATGAGAGGGATTCTTTTTTGAAGCTCATTAGGAAGCCTTGAGCTAATCGCACGCTTACTGTATTGCCCAGAGCTGATGGCGATTTCAATGATGGAGTCACTGATCTGAGTGGCAGGTTCTCCTTGAGAGAGCACGTCTTCAGGTGGGCCGGGCAGGGAAATATCCAGGAGAGCAGAAACGTTGGGAGGAGAGAGCCGGGTGCTGGAAGCCTCTGAGGAGGAAAGCGGAGGGGTGGACAGACCGTTCTGGATGGGAGTCTTGGACAGCTCTGGCAGAGAAAGGACGGCCGGGCCCTGTCACGAGAAACACAGTGCGGGTCCTTAATGCATGAAGAACTCATAAATCTGTCTGAGAAGAAACAGCTTTGCTCCTAAGCATCAGATTTAAAACCAGCCTTTAAGAAAGGGGAAAAAAAAAGACTAATAATCCAGCAGACAATACTCCTGAAAATTTAGGAATACATACTTTTTTTTATATTATTTCATGAGAAATACCTGTAAGCGTAAACAAATTTACATCCTGCCAAACCATCTGAACAAAGACAGGGCTGTAACGTTGCAGAGTATTTCCTACAGCCTACATGACAGAAACCAGCATCGTAATAAACCAAACAGGACTTTAATGAGAGTACAAGATAACTCTTAAGAAATAATTTGGTTTGCCTACACAAAAATGCCTATAACTGCTGAAATGGATACCATACAATCACAGAACGATGGAATGGGTTGGATTGGAAGGGACCTCAAACCCATCCAGTCCCACCCCTGCCATGGGCAGGGACACCTCCCACTGGATCAGGGGCTCCAAGCCCCATCCAACCTGGCCTTGAACCCCTCCAGGGATGGAGCAGCCACCCCTGCTCTGGGCAGCCTGGGCCAGGGCCTCCCCACCCTCACAGCAAAACATTTCTGCCCAAGATCTCATCTCAACCTCCCCTCTTGCAGTTTAAAACCATTCTCTGTCACCCTGTCCCTGTCCTCCTTGATCCAGAGCCCCTCCCCTGCTTTCCTGGAGCCCCTTTCAGCACTGGAAGCTGCTCTAAGGTCTCCCCACAGCCTTCTCTTCTCCAGGCTGAACAACCCCAACTCTCTCGTTCTGTCCTCAATACAGGAGGGGCTCCAGCCCTTGCATCATAGCCGTGGCCTCATCAGGGCTCCTGAGCATTTGAATTAATGCTGCTGAAAACAGTTGCTCGTTAAGGGTATCAGTTTTGCTAAATCTGGCAGATGTATTTTCTGGAGCAACTTAATTTAAGAGCGAACCAGTTTCATCCGGCTGCGTGATGACATTCAGACCCAAGTCTGAAGAGGTGATGTCACTTCAAAGCAGAGTTATAGTCAACATCTGACTGATCTCAGCTAGCACAGCTTCCCGGGGAAGCCCAGACTTGCTGAACAAGCCCAGCTCTCTCAGCCTGGCCTCATCCAGGAGCTGCTCCTGCCCTCTGATCGTCTCCATGGCCTCCTCTGGATTCGCTCCAACAGATCCACGTCCTTCCTCTGCTGAGGCCTCCAGAACTGCACACACAAATATGCTAAACTGCTCTCTCACTCCTCTTTACAGCCAAACTTCCCAAACAAAACCTGATCTTTTTTTTAGGGCCTCTCGTTGTTTTTGCCTCATCACAGAGCTCTGTGGGGTTTCTTTCTCCTTTAGTATATACAAAGCTGTCCTGAGAGCCAGAACCAGAACCTAAGGCCCCCAGACCACTACTGCAAGCCCAGTAGCCTCATGTCCCAACATGTGTGCTAGAAAACAAATAATCTTCTCCCTTACGCTCACCAATCACATTGATTTGACCACTTCCACACGTACTTGTCACAGGAAGGGTGGAAAGTGCTTCCACTGATGAAAAAGCAAAGCCCGTACTCTGAGGTGTCTAACACAGGGCCCTGGGTCTTGCTGGAGGAGGACGCTGGGGATGGGATGACAACATTCTCACTTTCTCACAACTTAGGTGCTGCCACAGCTGCTTTCTAGCATCTGTGTCTTACTGGATCCAGCATAACGCAAAGCGATTCCCTGCAGAGGATACCAGCACTATAATCTATAAATTTAGTCTTGGTGTTCCTCCTCCAGCCACACACATGCCGCAGGGCCCCCAACAGCCGGACCCTCTCTGTGTGATGATTAAAATACACGTTCAATACAGCAGAGCAGTTATAAGCTCCTCTGCCTTATCAAGCAACACCTAAGCACTGTCTGTGCTTCAGAGGCAAGATGCAGCTTCCATTTGCTTTTGAAGAACAGCACATACATTAATTTAAGCGGCGTTGTTTAGTTTATTTCTTTAAACTTCTTCAGAAGACAGAGATCTCCATTCCCACATTACAGAACTAACGGAGCACCAACTACATGGGAACAAGAGGTTCTAACCAGTAACACCAGCAGCGTTTTCGGAGCAACACCCAGTTGATGCAACCGTTCTTTTGACAGACACTCTACCTGGAAGCCATCAGGAACCACCTCCTGCTCGTGTCGTGCTGGGAGGCTGATGAACGGAACCCGACACCCAGAGCCCGAGCCCTAGAAGCACAACAGAAACCACGTGAGCAACAAACATTTACACAAGACGCTGCACAAACAGTTCTGGGGACAGAAGAGACAAGTGCACTTCTCCCTTCATCCATCTTTTTCTATACATCACAACTTTCAAAATCATCATCAACGCCCCAAGAAAGGGCCACAGACTAACATACCCAGGACCTGAAGGGGGCCTAGAAGAAAGCTGGGGAGGGACTTTTTATAAAGGCACAGAGTGACAGGATGATGGGGAATGACTTTAAACTGGAGAGGGGCAGATTTAGGCTAGACAGAAGGAGAAATTTCTGCATGATGAGAGTGGGGAGGCCCTGGAACAGGTTGCCCAGGAAGATTGTGGCTGCCCCATCCCTGGAGGGGTTCCAGGCCAGGTTGGATGGGGTTTGGAGCCCCTGATCCAGCGGGAGGTGTGGCGGGGAGGTTGGAACTGGACGATCTTTAAGGTCTCTTCCAACCTAAACTATTCTATTATCCTATGATTCTATGATCTGGGTTACAATGAAAGAAACGGCAAGGAGAAACCCATTTCCATTCCAAATACATCCCTAAATGCGCATGTTTTCCTCACATTCCCTCCTGAATGACTCTATTGGAATGCTCCTGTTTCTTTTCAAGCAGATTTCTGGATGGCAAATGTCAACAGCTTCACAGCTGAAAGCTGTTCTATAGGGTAGAAATCTGTTCAATCTGTGATGACTTGATCCCTCAACTGCAAAACACACCCTCTACAACACAGTGCAGTGGGTTTGCCACGATACAAGTGTCCAACAGCAAGTTCCAAGAGTCATTAAAGAGGCATTAATCACAGAAATGTGAAACGTCCTGAGCTGGAAGGGACCCACAAGGACCATCGAGTGCAGCTCCTGTCCCTGCCCAGGTCACCCCAACACTCACCCCGTGGGGCTGAGGAGCCTTGGACATGGAATATTGTCAGCCTTGGTGCCGTGGCTGCTCCCCTGGGAGCTGTTCCAGGGCTCCACCACCCTCTGGGGGAAGAACCTGCTCCTGATGTCCAACCTGACCCTCCCCTGGCACCTTCCTGCCATTCCCAGAGCTCAGCGCCTGCTCCTCCTCCTCCCCGTGTGAGGAAGCTGCAAAGCACAATGACGTGTCACTTTTCCCACACTGAAACAGCAAGGACGCTTTCCAAAGTACATTGCAGAGACTCTGACCTCTACGGTGGTGATGGAGCCTCCATTCTGATGTGCTACGGTTGACTCCTGTGCTGTCACCACGGTGGTCACTCCGTCTGGTGACAATGGAGACACACCCGACAAGCCATCCGCATCCAGGACTGGCATGGGGCTACCTGGGATGATGCCGGCGCTTTTAGCTGCCAAGTCGATAGCACCTTTGGAGGAAAAAAGCAAAGCAGACATTACAAACCTTCTCTTCAGGCAATTGCTCTGTTGTAACTCATCTAAAAATGATTTTTAAACTGCCCACAGTTAAAACTTAACACACGTTAAGAGTGAAAATGGTCACTATCTGATCAGCTGTTCCTCTTCATAGAGAGTAACATTTCTTTCAGCTCAAATCTTTCGTTTTTAGTCTAGATCAGGTCTATCGACACAGCTCAGAGAACAGCCCAGTTCTCCCCCTACCCTTTCCTTCTATCTTCCTATTTTGTCCTGCAAATAGAGGATTTGGTTATGCGATTTCTAGGAATTTTCAACTGTTCACTAGAAGCTATAAAACCAACAGAGCCCGACTCTGTTATCGTGCCATTTAGACTCAAGATAAAAAACTTCCATTGTTGCAGGGTCAACCTCGTCCAGACCTTTAAGATCCACTTAAAATGTCTGAGTGTTGTCCCATCACAGAGAATCCTCTACATAACACAGAGGCAGTCGCTGTTTGCACCTCACGAATTGCTCTAACTACAGGGCTCATTCTTTTGTTGCAGGACAGTGTTTGCTTGGGGTACGCAGGCACAGTTTTACGTTGTAGAATTCATGATCCCACCTTAGTCGATACGCTGTTTAAAACCACAGACTGGTTTGGGCTGGAAGGGACCTTAAATCTCATCCAGTGCCACCCCTGCCCTGGGCAGGGACACCTCCCACTGGATCAGGGGCTCCAAGCCCCATCCAACCTGGCCTTGAACCCCTNCAATCACTAACCCATGTCCCTCAGCACCTCGTCCACCCGGCCCTTAAACCGCTCCAGGGAAGGGGACTCAACCCCCTCCCTGGGCAGCCTCTGACACTGCCCAGTGACCCTTTCAGTGAAGAATTCTTTCCTTATGTGGAGCCTGACCCTCCCCTGGTGGAGCCTGAGGCCATTCCCTCCTGTCCTGTCCCATCTCACAGATCATGACATACCCGTGACTCTCGCTCTGTTCGAGGAAGGACTTACTGGAGAGGTGGCTGGTGGCCTGCGCCGGAAGAACTTTGGGCACAATTGGACGCGAGACAGCAGCTTTAGTCAGCGAGGACTGGATGGGCCGGAACAAGCCCCTCCCTAGGGGGAAGGATGAGATACCCCTCAAGCCAATGACATCGAACACCTTTAAATCAGAGCACAACACGCGTCGACGGGAGCAAACTAATTCTAAGCAGTGGTGGGAACCCAAGGAGGGGAGACAACAAACCAGACCTGCGATAGCAACGCGAGGGAACACAACAGCAAGTGCTGCTGAGTTATCAAAACTACTCATGTTATTTTTCAACAAAGAAAACTTCTGTGGCGTCATGTTGATTTCAGGATTGAGGCCAAGCTGGGGGATCACTGGTACTACCACTGTGCTCGGGAGTGCATCTGAATCCAAGGACACACAGGCAGGCACTGATGGCACTGCAGGAGGTTTAAATGGTGCCCCAGGGACCAGGGAAGCTCGTTATAAAGTAGGGAAAGCCCATTACAGAATCTCGATAACTGATTACACTCAACAGAAAAGAAATTCTTATTTCAATAATTTACTCCAAAACGTTATCCCCTCGTAGAGAACTCCATCCTCTTCCCCACATTCCATACGTGGGAAATGGAAGGAAAAACACTTCTGTCATAACCATGACTTGTTTAACAATAAGCCAGGAGAACAATCCCACCATCCTGTGGGGAGTGACTCGAGCAAGCACGACTGCGGTTTTGAAAGGGTATTTTCCTCCTTCTGGAAACCAGTCCTTTCCAGCCCACCTCCTGGCAGCGAACAGCGGCAGCAGAGACGCAAACTCACCTGTAATGGACGAGTTGGATAGAATAGAAAAGGAGCAGACGTGCTGGGACGGATTTCCAGATGGCCTGGGGAGCAGCGTTCTCTGTGCGAGGGAAACAACAAACCAGAAGAGATTTAAACACAGAGCAGAGGGTAAAGCTCATCGTCTAAGGCACAGAAGTTGATGACACCTCCCAGAATAAGCAGAGTATTTACAGGGTAGGGCTACAACCCAACAGTGAGGTCTGCTTGACCTTCAGAAAGCAGCATCAGAGACAAACCATGTTTTCCCTATAAGCTTCTGCGACACACACGGACAGTTCTTGGGGAAACGCTCATTGCAACTGTACTTTCTCGTTATTCTGGCCCTAATTTTCCAGTGCCCCACAGAACGACTGCAGCGATCTCAAGGATGGAATCTAGTCTGTGTGCAAATGGATCTTCCATTACAATTTATTGAGTGTGAATTAGCCGTAGGTACCTGGGAGCTCCTAAAACACGGAATTCCGTAGACCAGAGCATCCCAGTACCACAAACCAGCAGGTACTGCCCAGGCCTCCTACTCCCACGCAGCGCAGAAGAGACCAAAGGGTGCACGGGCACTCAATAACTCACTTCTCAAACAAGTTCCCATTAGCTTTGGTTTAATTTCCTTACGTTTTCCAGCTGCCCCAGGCCCCTAGGACAGCCCACAGCAGCGTGTGCCTCTCTGCTGAGGTACCAGAGTCATCCCAGGGGGGTTAATGCCTGCCGGCCCCCAAAGCTCTGTGACAACAGGCTACTTCTTCCACAAGTCTCTTGGCAAGTCCCATTTTCCTCCAGAAATCGTTGTTCTTTCCAACAGTGCTACTGCTCTCTCACTACGGGGGTTTAGTTTTTAACAGTTGGTAGTGAGGAGGAGGCGGGAACACAGGTTCAAAGGGAGATGTTGCTGCAACAGCATCGAGATATTAGGACACCAGGTGAACACGCTGCTTGTGCCTCAGTGCCAGGAGGCCCAGAGAGCAGAACCTGCCTCATGAAGCGAGGATTTTTATTCTTCCCAAGCCACCTCATGCACTGCACCACCCCTGGCTGACATTCCTCATGCAAGGAAGAGAACGTGGCTGGTCACAATACAGACCAACCCGCCTGCTCCTTCCTCAGTTCAGCTGCACTTTTCCAGTGGATCTAAGAGGGAAGCCTGGGTTTTGATTTCGGTTAGGTCCAAATCCTCAGAGCCTCCCCGATACGTCCTTGGGAAGCAAAACAGGCAAGTCACGCTGTGCAAACTGGTCTGACCTGTACTACTAACGGCTTCCGCAAGTGCCTGTTCCGTAACTTCCTTGGCTTTGGCAAGAAGAAGTCCGACTGCATCTGGACAAGGAAAGGAAACGGATGAGAAAGTGCTTTAACCACGCAGACACCACACAAATTATACCCTCAAACTCTGATTTTCAGTAGTTATAGCCGTATGTTAGAATATTCTGTTTCATTTCAGACAGCGGAATATTCTCTTCATTAGAGTAGGAAAGTTTGCCACCAGGAATGGGGTTTTTTTCCTTCATTTTTTATGGAAATAGACTATTTCTTCAAACAATTTCCCTGCTTAACTGCTATAACTGCTATGGAGCCATCACTGACCTTGCATATATAGAAATAAACTTACAGAATCCTGGAATCACAACATGCTTTGGGCTAGAAGGGACCTCCAAGCCCACCCAGTTCCACCCCTGCCCTGGGCAGTGACACCTCCCACTGGATCAGGGGCTCCAAGCCCCATCCAACCTGGCCTTGAGCCCCTCCAGGGATGGGGCAGCCACCCCTGCTCTGGGCAGCCTGGGCCAGGGCCTCCCCACCCTCACAGCAAAACATTTCTGCCCAAGATCTCATCTCAATCTCATCTCTTCCAGCTCAAAACCATCCCACTCGTCCTGTCCCTGCAGCCTCTGATCCAGAGCCCCTCCCCAGCTTTCTTGTAGCCCCTTTCAGCACTGAAAGCTGCTCTAAGGTCTCCCCAGAGCCTTCTCCTCTCCAGGCTGAACAACCCGAAGTCTCTCATTCTGTCCTCATACAGGAGATGCTCCAGCCCTCATATCATCTTTGTGGCCTCATCAGGACTCCTAAGTATCTGAATTAAAGATAGCAATTAAATCAGCTGCTTGATAAGAAGGATACCAGTTTTGCTAAATCTGGCAAATATTATTTACTGAAGAAACTTAATTTGAGAGCGAAGCAGTGTCACCAAGCTGTGTGGTGGCATTCAGACCCAGGTCTGAAGAGGTGATGTCACTTCAAAGCTGAGTTATAGTCAACATCTGACTGATCTCAGCTAGCACAACGTTGTCCTCGAGCACCACTAGCAACGCGGCTTCCCAGGGAAGCCCAGATTCCTGATGAACCAAAACCCCTGAAGTCGCTAGTAGCTGGGGGTGTTTATCGTGGAGAAGAGGAGGCTGAGGGGAGACCTCATTGCTCTCTGCAACTACCTGAAAGGAAGTTGTGGAGAGGAGGGAGCTGGGCTCTTCTGCCAAGGGACAGGGGACAGGATGAGAGGGAATGGCCTCAAGCTCCACCAGCAGAGATTTAGGCTAGACATGAGGAGGAAGTTTTTCCCAGAAAGGGTCACTGGGCACTGTCAGAGGCTGCCCAGGGAGGGGGTTGAGTCCCCTTCCCTGGAGGAGTTTAAGGGACGGGTGGATGAGGTGCTGAGGGACATGGGTTAGTGATCGATGGGAATGGTTGGACTCGATGATCCGGTGGGTCTCTTCCACCCTGGTTGTTCTGTGACTCTGTGACTCTGTGCTCCCAGCAGCTGCTGAGGCACCAGGTGCTGTTTTTCCCTCTGTCCCCTCACTTACACTGATGGTGTCCAAGTGCTGCCGGAAGCTCAGCTCGGCCTCTTTGCTGGGCAGGAACAGTTTCCCGTGGCGGCTGTTGGGCGGCAGAGTTGTAGGAACAGCGAAGAGGCCTCCATCCCCATCAGTGCTTCCAGAACTTGAAGGACCAGCCACCAAGAGAGGTCTAGGGAGGTTTCTCAAACCTAGAAGGATTTAAGAGCAATTTAAAACAAGTGAAAACAAGCTGAAAGTAACTGTTCATCAACTGAAGGATCACAGAGAGCGCTGGGTTCTGGCTCTGCCACCACCTGTCTATGATCTCAAACCACAAAACTTTTGGTGCTTCAGTTTCCCATCCGCAAACCGACAGCATCCACCTGATTCCCAAGGAAATGGCAAACATGCTCTTGCTTTGAAATACTTGAAAAAAGGGTGTTCAATGCCATTTTATACTACTAAAGAAACAGATTTAAGGCCCACACGGACTGTGTTAACTAGTTTAACTCTTCAGTTTGTAGAAATACTTGAAGGGCCTTCCCACTAAAAACCACTCCTTTCTCAGGCAAAGGTAAACACAGAGTCAGTCTACAATGTTCACACACTCTTTCCCTCTAAACCCTTCCCCAACTCCATGCCCTCCTCTGGATTAGAATCATAAAATCATAGAATCACAGAATCACCAGGTTGGAAGAGACCCATTGGATCATCGAGTCCAACCATTCCCATCAATCTCTAACCCATGTGCTGCTTTAGATTCTGCTGCTTTTCCAAAGGTCACTTCAAATCACCCTGCACCAAAGGATCTAAATATCAATGAAACGCACAATAGTATAAAAATTCGTGCCTCCTACCTGATGAGGAGGTAGAGAGAATTGTTAAAGACAATACATGACACCATCTTTAAAAGTAAAGCAAGGAAGGGATGCAAGTCTAACGCCATGATGATATTTAAGTGTTACAGGTGATATTGCATCACGGCTGTCGCTTCACTTCTTCTAAATGTCTTTGTGCGATTCCCTTTATCATCTTTTTGTCTCTCCCAGAAGCCGTGGGGCTTTCATAGAATCACATAATCAGCAGGTTGGAAGAGACCCACCGGATCAAGTCCAACCATTCCCATCAAACACTAAATCATGTCCCTCAGGACCTCGTCTATAGAATCATAGATTTTGTTGAGCTGACAGCTTCCCAATGCTTTCAGTGCCTCCAGAGTGGTTGTGGGTGACCTCCTAACCTTCGTTTTCTACTGAGAAGGGCAAACCAATTTATCTTTAATTAAAAAACACCAAAAGATAAAACCCCAAAAAGCCCCTGGACAGCCTCAGGACCAAACTCTCTGAAGGAACATGGCTCATCAGGAAATCGATGGACTCCATGATCCAGTGAGTCTCTTCCAACCTGGTTATTCTACGATTCTACGGTTCGTTAGAGCAGGAAAACTCCGTTTTCCCCATTTTACACCCTGGGCAGGTACTCCCCACAGCGTGAGGTGCTGATGTCTGAGCTCCCAATGGGATTTGCGTGAACACCCACCTGAGGAGCTGGAAGCAGCACCAGGAGACAGAGTCTTGTTGCGCAGGGTGGCCTGATTCCGCGTGCAGCCTGGGCTCCGGGTGCTGATGGCGATCACCTTCCCCGGAGGAGTCAGCGACTGCTCCTCCTGAGCCGGCTTGATGGGTGACGTGGCCACAGAGCTCATCTCGGGCATCTGAAAATGCAGGCACAGGGAGTGAATGACCCACAGCGCAGTCACAGGCGTCACCCAGAGGCTGCGGTCACCAGATCTGCGACCCTGTCTCCTCTTTCGGCACCTACCGAAGGTAGGTGCCGAAAGAGGAGACGGGGTCACAGATCTGAGACGTCAGGTGCTGTGGCAGGCGGTTCCGCTGGCTCCATCATCACAAAGACATCAAACCTTTTCACCCATGCTTAGAGCAATTTGAATTATAAACTCTGGAAATCAAGAGCTGGTTCGCACTGGAATATTAATCACATCTAGGCTCAGTCATCTCCCACAAAATATTGGGAAAGATGACCTGTTGAGCTTCCCTCCGACCACGGTAGCTCTACGGTTCTAGGAAACAGAGGGATAACAGATCTAACCTCGCTCACGTTCGCTGTGATACCACCGAGACTCGCAGAAGCTAAAAGGAAGTGTGAAAAGCAAAGGCAAATCCACCCTGCAGCAAGGTGGGTTGTGTGGATTTAGGGGTTTTTTTTAAAGACAAGGATCTCCAAGGCTGNCAACCATTCCCATCAAACACTAAATCATGTCCCTCAGGACCTCGTCTATAGAATCATAGATTTTGTTGAGCTGACAGCTTCCCAATGCTTTCAGTGCCTCCAGAGTGGTTGTGGGTGACCTCCTAACCTTCGTTTTCTACTGAGAAGGGCAAACCAATTTATCTTTAATTAAAAAACACCAAAAGATAAAACCCCAAAAAGCCCCTGGACAGCCTCAGGACCAAACTCTCTGAAGGAACATGGCTTATCAGGAAATCGATGGACTCCATGATCCAGTGAGTCTCTTCCAACCTGGTTATTCTACGATTCTACGGTTCGTTAGAGCAGGAAAACTCCGTTTTCCCCATTTTACACCCTGGGCAGGTACTCCCCACAGCGTGAGGTGCTGATGTCTGAGCTCCCAATGGGATTTGCGTGAACACCCACCTGAGGAGCTGGAAGCAGCACCAGGAGACAGAGTCTTGTTGCGCAGGGCGGCCTGATTCCGCGCGCAGCCTGGGCTCCGGGTGCTGATGGCGATCACCTTCCCCGGAGGAGTCAGCGACTGCTCCTCCTGAGCCGGCTTGATGGGTGACGTGGCCACAGAGCTCATCTCGGGCATCTGAAAATGCAGGCACAGGGAGTGAATGACCCACAGCGCAGTCACAGGCGTCACCCAGAGGCTGCGGTCACNAATTTGAATTACAAACTCTGGAAATCAAGAGCTGGTTCGCACTGGAATATTAATCGCATCTAGGCTCAGTCATCTCCCACAAAATACTGGGAAAGATGACCTGTCGAGCTTCCCTCCGACCACGGCTGCTCTACGGTTCTAGGAAACGGAGGGATAACAGATCTAACCTCGCTCACGTTCGCTGTGATACCACCGAGACTCGCAGAAGCTAAAAGGAAGTGTGAAAAGCAAAGGCAAATCCACCCTGCAGCAAGGTGGGTTGTGTGGATTTAGGGGTTTTTTTTAAAGACAAGGATCTCCAAGGCTGGTCCATGATTTAGGATAAAACCACAGCCTTATTACTCCCCAGATCAAACAAGAGCTCAGTATCTAGAGCACAAACAAGAGCTTCTTACCGGTTTGGGATTGACTTCAGTTGAGATGAGCTTTAGAAGGCAGTTCAGGAGTCGCTGTTTGTGCAAGGTGGTACAGGCTGGAGCAGCGCTGGATTCAGCCGTTTGCTCCCGAGCATCCGGGCTTTCTGGCTCCAAGACAGCCAACCAGTCATATTCCAGCTGCAGCTTGTTTGGTTTGCCCATCATGAGGTAGACTTCGGCCAGCGTAAGGCTCTCAGAAGTTCGTAGGCTCCATCCTTCTTCTCTGACCTGTTGAGAGAGCCGGCTCGGGTCATCCTTGAGAGACTTTGTACTAGATTGTCCCTGAGGTGGAGGTGGAAGCGAGGAGCCCAGCTTCTCCTGAGAATCCTCCATTACTGCATCCGTGGTATCCTTGGTACAAGCATCAGGCTGCAGGCCCTGGCTGTGGGTAGCCTGAGTGTCGCAGCGGGATGGGCCGCTGCCAGGTGAAGCCACACCACCTCTCGGTAGCTGTGAATAGGAGTCGGATGTCTCCGTGCTGCTCCTGCTTGGAAAAGCCACGGGAGAAGTCTCACCCCCTGCCGGAGCAGAGTCTTTCCCGTGCAGCCTGTCTGTGCAAGAACATTTCTCCGGGACGATCAGGTCCTGACAGGACTTCATGTACCGCGGGAATGGATCGAGCAGAGAGAGTTCCTCCACATCAGGGATCTTGCTGCAAGCACAGGCCGTGCTGCACGATGGGAGCACAGTCGCTTGGTCGCTAGCCAGGGCCTCCCTGCCCTCCGCACAGAAGGCCACTGAGCTCAACTTCTCGTTATTCCCTCCTGGATCCTGAAGTCCAGAAGGTGACTTTTGGAGAGAATTAGTGATGCCAACGTTTGAGGCTGTTCCTTCCAGCAGGCCGGGCTCCAGGGCACCATCTTCAGTGCTCACAGAAACTTCAGCTGTGGCCTGAGAGCTTCTGCTTGACTCTGCAGCGCTCTCTGCCCTTCCGACACCCTTACCTTCTGTTCCTCGTGCGTATTTCAGCTGTCCCCTCGCCGTGCCCTGGCCGCTCTGGATGCCCAGGATCTGTGCGGGGGGCAGTAAGTGAGTGTCCTTTGTGTTCTGTTTGCATTTCCCAGTCTCCTGCCAGTGCACGGTGCAGAAAGCCTTGGAGTGAACCACTCTGGCCACCCCGGGCAGCGGAGTAAGCGTACAGTTCTCTCCTGGAAACAGATGGAGCATCACTTTCTCCTCTGAGAAGCTGCTTCTTGTTTCTGAGTCCCTGGAGTCCTGAAGCTGCCGTTCTTCTAGTGTTTTACGCTAAAAAAGACACGTCAAAGAATACAACAACCGTCTGCCCGTTCCAAACCAGCACCTGGGAGCCCATTTTGCAACTTAAAAAGTAGCGGATCAAGGACATGGGATATGAAGACTCTGCGATCAGAAATTAAGTCCTTCTGTGGCAATAAGGACTACAGTGAGGACCTGCTACAAGCACGAACTAAACCTCTGTTCCAGGCAATACGACTTCTCTCTGCTGCAAATATAACTGTCATATAAAAGCCCCAAGACCTAACAAACCCAAGGAAAAACCCCCTCACTGCAGAGTAGAGCAGACTCCCCTGCCTGTGCAGTAATTCTTCTCTCTCTGACATCTTTCTGTGTTTCCAGCCCTACATTGCTGCCTCTTCCAGGCTCACAAATTAAAGAGCAAAGCCTGAACTAAAGGACCAAGCAAAGGATCGGGCACACCCGCCAACAGGATGGCTGCTGACTCACAGATCCTTCTACCCTACGGAACAAAGTCCAGAGGCAGGGATGTTGCTAACACCATGTGGCTCAGCAGCACACAGACAGAGCCCAGGCAGCTGCCCAGACAAGAAGGTTGGGCCTCCGCTTGGTGAAAGTGTGTAAAGCAAGTGGAAAGTTCTGTCCTTAATCTCTGCTGAAAGTGGAACCAACATCAGCAGTTGTGATCCCATGGTGGCTGCCCAGAACAGACCAGACCAAACTCACTGTTTAAAGGAATTAAATATAGACAAGGAGCTTCATTTACCATTAACAAGCTCGTTAGGGTATCCTAGTAGGGAAGCGTTGAGGTAGAAGTGGAATGTTATGGGAATTTCCATGAAAAAAATCACAGAATCACCAGGTTGGAAGAGACGCACCAGATCATTGAGTCCAACCATTCTGATCAATCACTAACCCATGCCCCTCAGCACCTTGTCCACCCGGTCCTTAAACCCCTCCAGGGAAGGCGACTCAACCCCCTCCCTGGGCAGCCTCTGACACTGCCCAATCACCCCTTCTGTGAGAATTTTTTCCTAATGTCCAGCCTGACCCTCCCCTGGTGGAGCTTGAGGCCATTCCCTCTCGTCCTGTCCCCTGTCCCTTGGCAGAAGAGCCCAGCTCCCTCCTCTCCACAACCTCCTCTCAGGCAGTTGCAGAGAGCAATGACGTCTCCCCTCAGCCTCCTCTTCTCCAGGATAAACACCCCCAGCTCTCTCAGC
>WAAB01018381.1:107368-130749 GCA_013389865.1 Piaya cayana | reverse complement strand
GATAAACACCCCCAGCTCTCTCAGCTGTTCCTCATCAGGCCTGTTCTCCAGCCCCTTCCCCAGCTTCCTTGCTCTTCTCTGGGCTCCAGAGCCTCACCAAGGCTCCATCAGTGATGCTGAGACACTGACCTCTACCTTTACTAAGCAGAAGTTGGTAACTATGAGGTAAAGTAACATTTCTGAAGGAAAGATGAACTTAGAATAGGAAAGAGATTGCTCCAAGACAGAAGAGGCTAAGCAGAAAAAGGATACAATACGCACTTCATGAAGAGCCCACTTCTGCTTCAAGAACTCAATGAGGCTGGAGACCTTGCGATGTAACTCCACAATCATCCTGTAGGCACGACAAACAAAGCAAGAGAGCAGGGAACAAATGTCAGCACGAGTTCAAATTACAGTCTCGAGGCTAGAATTGGAGCATGGGGAGGGATTGGTGTTCCGTAACACAAGCAGAGAACACACCTACCACTCCCAAGCCCTAAAAAAAACAACAAAAATACAGGCATCTGTTATCCTGCAAGTTTAAAATCTAGAAAACTTGCAACTGAGAAAGATCTAAACGCCGACTGGATAAATCTGATGGCCATGAGTTGAGGCACTGGTTTCTCCAGATGGAACAGAGGAAAAGATGACAAGACGGAGCTGAACTGAAAGTGCAGACAAGGCAAACGAAGCGCAGAAAGGAAAAGGAGCACAAATCCCTCCTCATACATTTACTTTTTGCTGTCAGCGAATCCTAAAATCTTAATTCTCCTCTCTGCACAATTGTTGGTCATTACGCTGCAGGGCTCTGTTTGAGAGAACAACCAACATCGCAGCAGCCTCGTGTTTTGTGCCCTGAGTTCTGGGCTTGATGTATGAGGATGAACACCTCTTGGTGACACCAAAGAGCACCAACAGCACTTTGCAGGGAGGAGATGAAGCTACAAACACCTTCCTCCCTGCCAGTATCACTGCGCTGCAGATGCCACGTCCAGAGTCTCAGGGCAGGTGCTTCTGCCATTGTTCTCCCTCCCTCCCATCTCACGGCAGGTTTAATGTGGGTTTTGGTAGAACAACTGCTGCAGATCCCCATGCACCGAACTCTGCTCTGACAATGGTGGCACAAAGTATATTCATCTCCAATTGTAGCAGTTCCTATCATGATTCAAATTTAAGATAAAGAGAATAATGGTAGTCTAATTCTCAAGTCTGATATCTCATAGTAATATAGAATGGTTTGGGTGGGAAGGGACCTTAAAGCCCATCCAGTGCCCACCTGCCCTGGGCCAGGGACACCTCCCACTGGATCAGGGGCTCCAAGCCCCATCCAGCCTGGCCTTGAACCCCTCCAGGGATGGGGCAGCCACCTCTGCTCTGGGCAACCTGGGCGAGAGCCTCCCAGCTCTGAGTGTGAAGAACTTCCTCCTAATACCTTGCACCATGTTTACTACAATCACGTTCTTGGGTTGGACAAAGCCTTCAGAATGAGTAAATTCAGGCAAACCTCATCACTGCCCAGTTGGCAAAGAGAACATTGAAGAGAGAGGAAGATGCTAGGATGCTGCTCGTATTTCCCTGTTCTACTCTGAGCACCACAACTGCTTCATTACCTGAGCCGTGGATTCTGGGCAAGACTCTGTACGCGAGCCCACGCGTGATTATTTCGTGGTTGCAGCTCCACCGGAACCTTAAGGGGAAGACGTACTGGCTTCTGGTCCTCTTCATCACTAACGCCTGAAAGGAGACGAAGCACAAAGGGTCAAAGCAAGGAAAATTCCGAACATTATATGCTCAGATAGACAAAAACCAGCATCACAGACAGGATGAGAGGGAATGGCCTCACGCTTCGCCAGGGGAGGTTCAGGCTTGAGATAAGGGAAAAATTCTTCACAGAAAGGGTGACTGGGCACTGTCAGAGGCTGCCCAGAGAGGGGGTTGAGTCACCTTTCCTGGAGGGCTTTAAGGGATGGGTGGACGAGGTGCTGAGGGACATGGGTTAGAGATTGATGGGAATGGTTGGACTCGATGATCCAGTGGGTCTCTTCCAACCTGGTGATTCTATGATCACCTGTAGACAACGCAGGTGGCTCAGCTTCACCAGAGGAGCCTGCCCTGTTCTAATCAGTTTTTTTCCCCCAACACTGCAGTGGTATCGGAGCTTCCAACTGAGCAAGCAGTGTCAAAATCAAGTGTCTGGAAACTCTGAACAACTACAGTGTTTCAGATCTTTAAACTGCACTGATTATACTTATCAGGGGAAGGGGGAGAAAAAGAAAAAAAAAACACTTAAAAAAAAATCATGCACAGCTGAACAGGAAAAAGTAAAGTCTAAAATGCTCAGTGCTGAACAACTACTGCTTATTGACCAGGACAGGCAATAAGGGATGGGATTTTGCATACAGCACAAGCACAACTGGTCAAGCACCAGCGATCATGGCTGGTATCTCGATTTCCTTTTCAGTTCAGCCAATGACAGACTCCAAGCCTTAGAGAGCTGGGTGGGTCCTAAAGCTCTTGGGATTCTAGAAACAAACAGGTTAAGATAACAGAGACACATGCGTGTCCAGCACAAACAGCCCTGTCAGGGATGTGCACATCGCGATGGGCCTGCTCCCGCTCATATTCCTCTGATCCTCTGTCAATGCCCTTTCACATGCCAGTGCCTCTTACTTACCGTCTGGATCACAAAGTTTCTTCAAAGCCCTGCACATGGGAGCTTTGATCCGAAGGTTTCTGCCTTTGTAACGAACTGTCGTAGCCCTGGGTACATGGAGAGAGGGGTTTGAGAATAGGCACATTCCAGGGACACGGCGTCAAACACAACTGTGGCTACAGGAATGAATGAAGAGACACGCAGGGATGCAGGGCAGATTCCCAAGAGCCTTGGATCTTTCCTATCACCTCACTTTTCAGTATAGAAATGTCATTCTTAGGGTTCTCCTCCTCCAGACTCCCAGGGAACGCTAGGTTGTCCGCTCAGGGAGGGACTGATGTTTTATACAGCTGCCCAGAATGACACTCCTCCCATTGGAGAGCACCCTCAGAGGCAGGTTCTTCATAAAAAACTAGCGCTGTTGCTTTAGTCTCCTCTTGACATTCTTAACTCTTTAATTGGGGAAGAGAATTTTCCACCCAAACCCATATGACATTCCCTCATTTTATAGCACAGCAACCTCTAACCCCTGCTGGGCTCTAACCCGTTGCCAAGACTGAACTGCCAAGCCCCTGTTCTCGTGCTTAAAGTCAAGCAGATGCAGAAGCAACTGGAGAGCTGAGGCCCCTGGAAATGTCATCTCCAGTCTGAAAGTCTGGAATTACTAGCATTACGTTCTTATACTTCACCCATCACTTATTACCAACAGCAATTAAAGGCTTCGCGAAAAAGGAGAGGAAAAAAAACTCACGCAAAACAAACTAAGAAAGGAAAATGTCAAGCTCTACAGAAGTGAGCAGTGCCCCTAGGCTCTGGGTGGCCAATTCAACAACCATGTTGCTGAACAACCTCATCCCGAGAGTTTGAGAAATAAGTTCTCACTTACCCGGCCTGGATGAGCTCATTGAGTTTCGCAGCGTTCTTGTCATCCAGACCTTCACGTGGAAAGGGAGAACACAGCCAATTAGAACCTGATGTGATACAGCCACGACTTTTTTGTGTGCCCTGTCTGTTTTGTAAAGCTGTTACAGTTTATTCTCACACAGGAATAACGTGGATAAACGTGCTTTATCAAACCCTTCCCGAAAAGTTTTGGTTTTCATGATGTGCAACCTTGAAAATGACATTGCAGTGCTGATTCAATGGCCCCAGTCCAGGTGCTCCAGCCACCTTGGTTTGCTGGGTGTTAACCTGACACTGTGGTAAAAACAAAAGCTTCATCTGCTGCTCCATCTCTGTTGCTACGGCAGCACAGCCTAATGAACGAGCATCAAGCCCTCACAGTGCTGCACGTAATAAAGTAAATAAAAACAAGCAAATGCCTGTGTAACCTGCACTTTCCAGCACATTTTTAAATGGTCACAATGGCAGCTTGGTTTCTATTCCCTTCACAGTCAGGCCCAGATCTGTTTACTAAACAGTTTAACCCCCTCTGGCACTGCTGAAAGTATTCCTGGAGCTTTTGTGTCTCTCCCCAAGCCATCTCCATTTCTGGGGAGACAGGAGGGAGGGAAGAGAGAGAGAACAACCTGCTTTCCCCAGCTGTGGAGCAGACCCCTCACACACTGGGTGCAGGGCCTGCAGCTTCAACCCTTTTGGTCTCAGGGAGCAGAATTTTCCAAGTGAGCGTAGACAAAACACCCAGCCAAGTCCCTAAGCTATAAAAAGCCAGAAGGATGCGTGCATTGCCATGGAGACTGTGCGCAACCTCACTCCCAGCCACAGCGAGCAGGGGTTGTTGGTGCTGTTAAAGGCAAGATGTGGACACGGGGAGAAACACCAGCGCTGACTTCCTAGGACAATGCAATCTGCTGCGCCTCTGCACGTTCTCTTGTCATCAAACAGTTCAAAACAGCTTCTCTGAGACCAATTAACACGCTGAAGATCTCTGAACAGAACAAAGTCAGTATGATCATTCACCATAGTCTCATTCGTGACGAGAGGGAATGGCCTCAAGCTCCACCAGGGGAGATTTAGGCTGGACATTAGGAAAAAAAAATTCCCAGAAAGGGTCATCGGGCACTGGGAGAGGCTGCCCAGGAAGGGGGTTGATTCACGTTCCTTGGAGGGGTCTAAGGGACGGGTGGCCGAGGTGCTGAGGGACATGGGTTAGTGATTGATGGGAATGGTTGGACTCGATGATCCAGTGGGTCTCTTCCAACCTGGTTGTTCTATGATTCTATGATTACAGTGAAAATCCCAGGTGAGGAAATAATAGAGCAAAAACCTGCCTGAATGCCAGGAGAATTTTAGGAATCAAAATCGTCCATTCATTAAAGCTTCCTTGTCTTTTTCAGTTTGCAACCAGTCCAGCTTTACAAAGAAGTGGAAGTGTTTTGATCTCTCACAAATTAAACAAAACGTGTAGGAGATGCACTACGGCACCACAGACTCTGAGAGAGGCTGGGACAAATGAAAAACATCCAGGTAAGGAGGTACGGCTGGACTCCATCTCAAAGGCCTTTTCCAACCAAGCGACTCTGTGATTCTAGCGCACACAGTGCCTGTTCCTCTACCTGCTCTCCAAGTAAGCTTCAGCAGAGCTCTCTCCAGTCTGGAAGCCATAAAGACCACGTGAACTGCATCTTGGGTTGTGTCCAGAGCAGTAGGGTAGGCAGACGAGGGAGGGGATTCTGCCCCTCTGCTCTGCTCTGCTCTGCCACCTCACCTGGAGCCCTGCACTCAGCTCTGGAGCCCTCAGCACAGGGAGGACATGGAACTGTTGGAGTAGGGCCAGACGAGGCCACAAAAGCAACCAGAGGGCTGGAGGAGCTTGGTTGTGGGGAGAGGCCGAGAGAGTTGGGGTTGTTCAGCCTGGAGAAGGCTGTGGGGAGACCTTGGGGGACCTTATTATGGCCTTTCAGTACCTCGAGGGGCCTGCAAGAACAATGGGGAGGGACTTTTTAGCAGGGCCTGTAGTGATAGGACACAGGGAAATGCTTTTAAACTGACAGAGGGGAGACTCAGCCTAGAAATAAGGAAGAAATTGTTTATGCCAAGGGTGGTGAAACACTAGCAGAGGCTGCCCAGACAGCTGCCCCAGCCCTGGGAACATTCCAGGCTGAGTGGGACAGGGCTCTGAGCAACCCGATGGAGTGGGAGATTCCCAATTCTCTGCAGGGCTGGATGGGCTCTAAAAGTCCCTTCCCACTCAAACCAGTCCACGGTTCCATGAACATGGTACTAAGCCTGAGCTTTTGCTAACATGATGGATCAACTTCCAGAAAAAGGGGGAGAAGCGATACGGCACAAACTCATCTCCCTGCACTCGTCCTTATGGACAAAACCTCTGGCAGCAATGAGGTCAGAATGGATCTTGGTCAGCCAGTACTTTTGTTATTTCTAATCACAATTTTTAATGCTTTTTCATCTCTAGGGTTCAATAACTAAAGATTCAGACACCAACTTAAATAAAGGAACCATCCCAGATTTTGATTGCAGAGGCAGAAATAATTGTGGGTGCAAATTATATCATTTACACACTTAATTGCTTCGTTCTCAAGCATAATAAAATTGACAAATTAAGCTGCGTAGACATTTCCTTGTTGCCTGTGGGCACTACACACACGCTGCCTTCCACAGACAGCAAATCAACCTGTCAAAGGGGACCAACTGTGGCTGAGGTGGCCTGCATGATTAAGAATATATTTCAAGAAAAAGCGATCCCAGGGCTGAGTTAATCAGAATTTGTGCTTGTTGTGTTTCGCTGCAGTTTCACTGCAGCGAAACACAACAAGCACAAATTCTGATTAACTCAGAAGCAAAACTAGACCAGACATCAGGGACGGAGGCTTCCAATCCTGCCACATAAAAATAAGATGAAGTCATTCATACTCACATCCCCCAATCTTCTTCCTCAGTTCCCCGTAGCAGATCAAGCCATAAAGCTCCAGGGAGGATTTTTTCAGCCCTTGAGAAAACACTGAGAAGTAGAAAAAGGCACGAGGTGAGATGCAGGTTGCGGATACTCACCCACAGCCACACTGAAGGAATTTCAACATCAAATACAAGACACTTTGTGTTTTCAATGATGAGACAAAGGTAAAACTGAGCAGTTTCAAGAAACAATGTGATGCGACGGGGTCACACATTTTACTCAACTTTACAAGCTTGTTTCCTCCTTTCTCACCAACATGTGCAGTGTGGACATTATTATTGCTAACAGATCTGAACGGCCTTGAGTTCTAACAGTACAGAAAGACAGTCTTATGGTTTGCAAATCAGATTAAAATATTTACTCTTGTCTATTCAAGAATTCAGTTCTTCTCCACTTGCGGACTCATGTAGTCTCAAAATCCAGGCACACGTACTTCTACCAGCACAAAAGCCAATCAAACTGGTGCACTAATCCCTAAACTCCAGAGCTAATGAGACCTCAGACATCACAGGTACAGACACAGAACGAGACGTTACTCAGAAAACAGATTCAAGTTCCTGCGTGGAGTCTTTCTTCTTCTTAAGTTCTTCCATTCTGTTTGCTGTAACGTTTGTTTATAAATAAAACAACAATGGCTTAGTTCATCTTCAAGTGATGTCCTGGTTTGAAAAGGAACTCAGAAATACACCTTGTGACAGGCTTTCTAGCTGAGCAAGTCCTCCTCTAGAGAACCTTCCGTATCGGAGGAAGAGACAGAACCATTTTGACAGGCTGAGGGAGTTGGGGTTGTTCAGCCTGGAGAAGGTTCCACAGAGACCTTACAGCGACTTTCCAGTACGTGAAGAGGCTACAAGAAAGCTGGGAAGGGACTGTTCACAAAGGCTTGTGGGGATAGGATGAGGGGCAATGGGGATAAACTGGAGAGGGGCAGAGACTAGACATAAGGAGGAATTTCTTCATAGTGAGGGTGGGGAGGCCCTGGGACAGGCTGCCCAGAGCAGGGGTGGCTGCCCCGTCCCTGGAGGGGTTCAAGGTCAGGTTGGATGGGGCTGGGAGCCCCTGATCCAGTGGGAGGTGTCCCTGCCCATGGCAGGTGGGGAACTGGATGGGCTTGGAGGTCCCTTCCAACCCAAACTATTCTATGATTCTGTGATTCTGCAAAGAGTTCACATTGCGCATACCTTCAGTTTTTTTTCTAGCCACATCCACTTTCCATCAATGACTTTTTATACCGAGAGGCTCTGGCCACACATCACATGGATTCATTTCCCATCCAAACTTTTGCTGATGTTAAAGAGAGTTGAATCAAGACCAAAAAATTCATTAAACTGTCATGATTCATGCAAATTAGAATACGGCATCAGAAGGAACAGGAAGTCCTAGAGACCTCACTTGATCAGCAAGTTAATGGGAACAGACCCTCTTCATAATGAGGGCAACCGGTTTCCTTAACCCGCTGTCCAGATTCAGCCACTCACAAGCCAACTTCAGCTCTCTCTGCCTGTTACTGCAGAGTGTGTGTTTGATAAAAATCAACTGTCAACGACCATCTGTGACTGTTACACAACCCCAGCAGTGGCTCATACAACTCCCTGATCTTCTCATCCAATACGCTGTGAGAGGAGGGAGAAGAATGAGAAGAGGGAAATACGGCACTGGGAATCCCAAGTGGCTGAACCCATGATACAATTTCAGGTCTATTTAAAGTGTGAGCAAACATTTCACCACTTACACTTTTATCAGACTATCTATTTATTTCCACTTTCCCACAAGAAGTGTGAAGTAGTGTTGGAGTCAATCTGCTTGATGAAGTCATGCCTGACTAGCTAGTACTCGTCTTCAGGTGTGTTCTTGAGAATAGAAACTCGTTTCCTTGAACCTGGCTTTCTCTAAGATTAACAGAAGGATCAGTATTTGGGACTGGATGGGTTTTAAGGTCCCTTCCAATCCAAATCATCCTATGATTCTATGAAAAGATGTCACGTAAACACCAGTTTTGAGAAGCAATTTTCAACAAACTTGAACCTCAGTACAGCCATGCTAATAAAACCCAGAGGCTCACAGCCATCCTCCACAGGATTTATCTTCTCATCCCCACCCTTCCTGCCCTCCGTGGTGGCAGAGAAGGGCAGGACTGCAGCCCTCGCAAGGCTGAGCTCGGCGCTAAAGCCGATTCCATGGGTACCAACCATTATCGAAGTCGATGTACTTGGAGATCTTGTGCCAGGTGCGGTAGTAGAAGTGGCGGACCTGCTCCTTGTTCTTCACCATGCTTGCTGGTTTGCCTTTCTTCTTGTACTTCAGGGCAATGTTGTTCTGGATAGCTTCAAAGTCCTTCCCGTGCTGCCGAATAAACAAGCCAAACCCAAATACTCAAAACCTGCTCTCTATCTTACCATCACACAGCTTGAGGGGCCACGGGGTTCTTTGTGGCTAATTAGATTTCAATGCTCATAAAATTCTTGGGTAGCAGAAGTCAAGAATGACTTCAAGCAGGCCCAAGAATGACTCTGGTTTCCTTTATTTTTTTAAGTATATTACAGATGCCAAATAAATGCCTTTACAATTTCTTCAGCTGTTTCCAAATAAAAACTAAGTTGCTAGCAAACTTTTTAGAAAAAAACTTTACTCATAAAATTGGAGAAGGGTTTGGAGGGGAAGAGTGTGAGGAGCGGCTGAAGTCACTGGGTCTGTTTGAGTTTCAAATAAGGAAGGAAAAGGTTACATTTTTTAAAAAATAAAGAACTTCTAACAGAAAGCTCATGTCTACACTGCAGGCCATTCAGAAGTTTATTCCCAGGGTAAAGATAAAAATGAGACACCCAAGTGTCAACATTAGCCAATTCCTATAAAATCCTCAGTATTCAAAAGAGGAACAGTAAATTCTATATACGTTATTACTGAACTCCTGCTGTCACAGAAGTTTTTAGTATTAAAAAAAGGTTGGAACTGATTTAAGCGTGAAAACCTATCTTGAAATGTAGTGACACAAAATGAAGTGGGAGACCAAACAGTGAGTCCCAAACCCATTTTCAAGCTGAATTTTTGAACTTTTTCCTCAGCATTCGGGTGAAGCAAGCAGGGAAAGACCCAGGGGTTGTGGGAGCAGCTGAGGGACCTGGGGCTGTTTAGGCAGGAGGAGGCTGAGGGGAGACCTTATCGCTCTCTGCAGCTCCTGGAAAGGAGGTTGGAGTGAGGTGGGTGCTGGGCTCTGCTCCCAAGGAACAAGAGATAGGACGAGAGGGAATGGCCTCAAGCAGCACCAGGGGAGGTTTAGATTGGATACTGGGAAACACTCCTTCACGGAAAGGGTTCTCAGGTCCTGGAAAGGCTGCCCAGGGCAGTGGTGCATCCCCATCCCTGGAGGGGTTTAACAGACTGGCAAGCAAGGTGCTCAGGGTTCTGATTTCGCAGTGGACTGGTTCGGCTGGACTTGATGATTCAACCAAACAACTCTATTATTCTATAATTGAAAGGTTAAGAGTATTTCTCTTTTTGCTTGAAGACTATTTTCTCCCCAGACAAGGCACAAAGAGCCATCTGGTAGGAGAAGGCCCACAGCAGCAGCAGTCAGGGCAGGGGCCTCACTTCTTTGTGAAGCAGAGCTTGATAATTCACCACAGAATCTCATAATCATGGAGCCACAGCAGGGTTTGGGTTGGATGGGACTGTGAAGGTCATCTAGCCCAGCTACCCGCCAGAGGCTGCCCAAGGCAGAGGTTGAGTCCCCATCCCTGGAGGGATTTAAAAGCCATGTGGATGTGGTGCTCAGGGTGGGATCATCAGTGTTGGCTTAAGNCAGCTCCTGGAAAGGAGGTTGGAGTGAGGTGGGTGCTGGGCTCTGCTCCCAAGGAACAAGAGATAGGACGAGAGGGAATGGCCTCAAGCTGCACCAGGGGAGGTTTAGATTGGATACTGGGAAACACTCCTTCACGGAAAGGGTTCTCAGGTCCTGGAAAGGCTGCCCAGGGCAGTGGTGCATCCCCATCCCTGGAGGGGTTTAACAGACTGGCAAGCAAGGTACTCAGGGTTCTGATTTAGCAGTGGACTGGTTCGGCTGGACTTGATGATTCAACCAAACAATTCTATTATTCTATAACTGAAAGGTTAAGAGTATTTCTCTTCTTGCTTGAAGACTATTTTCTCCCCAGACAAGGCACAAAGAGCCATCTGGTAGGAGAAGGCCCACAGCAGCAGCAGTCAGGGCAGGGGCCTCACTTCTTTGTGAAGCAGAGCTTGATAATTCATCACAGAATCTCAGAATCGTGGAGCCACAGCACGGTTTGGGTTGGATGGGACTGTGAAGGTCATCTAGCCCAGCTACCCGCCAGAGGCTGCCCAAGGCAGAGGTTGAGTCCCCATCCCTGGAGGGATTTAAAAGTCACGTGGATGTGGTGCTCAGGGTGGGATCGTCAGTGTTGGCTTAAGAGTTGGACTTGATCTGAAAGGTCTTTTCCAACCCAAAAGATTCTGTGATAAAAAAGTGTTTTATTTGAGTGATGAAGGAACTTAAAAACTGCAGGACTCCCAGGAATGGTCCTGCAGGTCAGAGGAGTCAAAAAGAGACACTTGTGTTTAAGTGTTCATTTTATCCACAAAATATACACGAGTCATGCCTCTCACTAAAAATGTATTTTTAAAAGAAAATATACACATGCTAAGAAAACCCACCACCATTTCTTTTGTTTTCCCCATCAGTGTGTATTTTCACATTGGAAGTGCTCTTAAAATAATCATAAGAACAGGACAACCAGGAATATATCACAGATGAGATAAAAGATAAGCTGACCTAACTGCACTTTGCCTCTCAGCCCTAGTACAAACCTTCTCGCGGACCGAGACTGACCTCCATGTCCACTGTTCTTATTAGAAGATGCTATTTTCTCGTTTGCTGGTGCTACAAAGTCTGTTGCTTTTGAAAGCTGAGATGGGGACATTATTCTAGTTATCTCTCATCTGAAATAGAACCTAATTGAAAAATAAATTTAAATACTACAAACATCCTTGAAACTCACAAATATTTCCTGTGTATTTCAAAACAAGGAAGGCTTCACACTTCAGAGCTGTGGCTGGTTTACAGCCAAGCGTATGGATACACCTGCACAAACCTCAGCGGATTCAACCTTCTTGAGGAATACCCGGATATCAAAGCCACCTATACTTATTGTCCTCTACGTGTACCTCATACAGTCCCTCGAAGAAAGTGTTTTTGTCCTCCGTGCTCCACGACTCCCACTGCCGTCTGACCTTCTTTCCTTCCTCCTTCTCTCCAGCCGAGGAGCCCAGGTTCCTCGCTGCTGCCTTGGCGCTCCCGGCAGGATTGCTGGGGGGGATCCCTGATGGGCCACCAGACGCGGTGCCTCCATTATCCGCCGCTGCAAAACAACGCGACCAGAGTGAATCTCAAGCTGAGAGGAGGATTTATTGACAGAGATCAGGGAGAACCTCAGATTTTCCTCCTCCTTCACCGCTCCCACCCACCTACAGCAGGTTTTATCCATGTTGTTTCGCCTGAAATAAAACAGATAAATAATAAGGTGGTTTATAAAGAAAATATATCCCAAAGAACAAAAAAACACCAAAACCCACACCCTCTCCCCAAATCCTGGCATGGCTTTTGGCAAAAGGCCTAGCAACGTCACCTTGACCGTGCTGCTATTGTCACCTACCAGCACCCAAAAAACATGAACAGAAAACACACGAAGGCTGGAAACACTAAAATGAGAATAAAGCCTGATGGAACTAAGAGTTTGCTGTTTGTGCAAGTAGGAACAGGGAAGAAAATGGGATGGAGGAACTGCAGGAAAGCAGGAGGTACAGCCAATGGACTAAGGTGTTGTTTCATCACCTGAACTCAGAAGCAAAAGCCTCTTTTTTCTTTATTTAAATCGTCTTTGAAACTATTAAGTCTTGCATTTATACCAGCAAATCCATTATCAACTGACCCTAAAGCTGTGATTTTTGCCACAGAAATTGAACCACACACTGTGCTTCGTTTGTCACTGTTACAGACCAGACTGTTAATCTAGAAAGCAGAGAGGCCTCCCAAAAAGCACAACTCATGTTTCCCATGAAACCATAACAATCCTCAGGAACAGGCTGAGAGAGTTGGGGTTGTTCAGCTGGAGAAGAGAAGGGTCCACGGAGACCTCTGAGCAGCTTCCAGTACCTGAAGAGGTTCCAGGAAAGCTGGGGAGGGGCTGTTCACAAAGGCTTGTGGTGACAGGACGAGGGGCAATGGAGATAAACTGGGGAGGGGCAGGTTTAGACTGGACATAAGGAGGAATTTCTTCACCACGAGGCCCTGGAACAGGGACAAAGTCAGTGTTGTTATATATACACACATAGATTGATTGATCCCATTCAAGAACTGAGATATTTGATAACCCCAAGAACCAACTTTCTAGGCTTTCTGTGCTTTAGAGATTTAGAAGACACGTACATAAATCAGATCTCCAACTACCCAGTTGCAATCTTAGTCCCCATCCCTAGACAGGTAGATGAGACACTCAGGGACCTGGTTTAGCAGTGGAGAGGGACGGTTGGACTCGTTGACCTCAAAGGTCNAGAGGTTGAGTCCCCATCCCTGGAGGGATTTAAAAGTCACGTGGATGTGGTGCTCAGGGTGGGATCGTCAGTGTTGGCTTAAGAGTTGGACTTGATCTGAAAGGTCTTTTCCAACCCAAAAGATTCTGTGATAAAAAAGTGTTTTATTTGAGTGATGAAGGAACTTAAAAACTGCAGGACTCCCAGGAATGGTCCTGCAGGTCAGAGGAGTCAAAAAGAGACACTTGTGTTTAAGTGTTCATTTTATCCACAAAATATACACGAGTCATGCCTCTCACTAAAAATGTATTTTTAAAAGAAAATATACACATGCTAAGAAAACCCACCACCATTTCTTTTGTTTTCCCCATCAGTGTGTATTTTCACATTGGAAGTGCTCTTAAAATAATCATAAGAACAGGACAACCAGGAATATATCACAGATGAGATAAAAGATAAGCTGACCTAACTGCACTTTGCCTCTCAGCCCTAGTACAAACCTTCTCGCGGACCGAGACTGACCTCAGTGCCCACTGTTCTTATTAGAAGATGCTATTTTCTCGTTTGCTGGTGCTACAAAGTCTGTTGCTTTTGAAAGCTGAGATGGGGACATTATTCTAGTTATCTCTCATCTGAAATAGAACCTAATTGAAAAATAAATTTAAATACTACAAACATCCTTGAAACTCACAAATATTTCCTGTGTATTTCAAAACAAGGAAGGCTTCACACTTCAGAGCTGTGGCTGGTTTACAGCCAAGCGTATGGATACACCTGCACAAACCTCAGCGGATTCAACCTTCTTGAGGAATACCCGGATATCAAAGCCACCAATACTTATTGTCCTCTACATGTACCTCATACAGTCCCTCGAAGAAAGTGTTTTTGTCCTCCGTGCTCCACGACTCCCACTGCCGTCTGACCTTCTTTCCTTCCTCCTTCTCTCCAGCCGAGGAGCCCAGGTTCCTCGCTGCTGCCTTGGCGCTCCCGGCAGGATTGCTGGGGGGGATCCCTGATGGGCCACCAGACGCGGTGCCTCCATTATCCGCCGCTGCAAAACAACGCGACCAGAGTGAATCTCAAGCTGAGAGGAGGATTTATTGACAGAGATCAGGGAGAACCTCAGATTTTCCTCCTCCTTCACCGCTCCCACCCACCTACAGCAGGTTTTATCCATGTTGTTTCGCCTGAAATAAAACAGATAAATAATAAGGTGGTTTATAAAGAAAATATATCCCAAAGAACAAAAAAACACCAAAACCCACACCCTCTCCCCAAATCCTGGCATGGCTTTTGGCAAAAGGCCTAGCAACATCACCTTGACCGTGCTGCTATTGTCACCTACCAGCACCCAAAAAACATGAACAGAAAACACACGAAGGCTGGAAACACTAAAATGAGAATAAAGCCTGATGGAACTAAGAGTTTGCTGTTTGTGCAAGTAGGAACAGGGAAGAAAATGGGATGGAGGAACTGCAGGAAAGCAGGAGGTACAGCCAATGGACTAAGGTGTTGTTTCATCACCTGAACTCAGAAGCAAAAGCCTCTTTTTTCTTTATTTAAATCGTCTTTGAAACTATTAAGTCTTGCATTTATACCAGCAAATCCATTATCAACTGACCCTAAAGCTGTGATTTTTGCCACAGAAATTGAACCACACACTGTGCTTCGTTTGTCACTGTTACAGACCAGACTGTTAATCCAGAAAGCAGAGAGGCCTCCCAAAAAGCACAACTCATGTTTCCCATGAAACCATAACCATCCTCAGGAACAGGCTGAGAGAGTTGGGGTTGTTCAGCTGGAGAAGAGAAGGGTCCACGGAGACCTCTGAGCAGCTTCCAGTACCTGAAGAGGTTCCAGGAAAGCTGGGGAGGGGCTGTTCACAAAGGCTTGTGGTGACAGGACGAGGGGCAATGGAGATAAACTGGGGAGGGGCAGGTTTAGACTGGACATAAGGAGGAATTTCTTCACCACGAGGCCCTGGAACAGGGACAAAGTCAGTGTTGTTATATATACACACATAGATTGATTGATCCCATTCAAGAACTGAGATATTTGATAACCCCAAGAACCAACTTTCTAGGCTTTCTGTGCTTTAGAGATTTAGAAGACACGTACATAAATCAGATCTCCAACTACCCAGTTGCAATCTTAGTCCCCATCCCTAGACAGGTAGATGAGACACTCAGGGACCTGGTTTAGCAGTGGAGAGGGACGGTTGGACTCGTTGACCTCAAAGGTCTTTTCCAACCAAACAATTCTACAATCATAATTCCTTTGGATGACAAAATCACATTGTTCCAAAACCTAAAGAAGCTGTTTGTTCAAGGAACAAAGACAACACTTGAAACCGAACCTGGAAAATAGTAAGATGTACAAAAGTACATTAATTTTCAGCATATCGTAAATATTTACTTGATATAAAACATGATAGCACCACCATTTTAAGGTCAATGTTTCTTTAATTTCTAGGAATGGCTATTTGATCCTTGCAAAGAAAACTACTGTCACCCCAGGGAACAATGAACAGCAAAACATGAAAAAGAACTGGACATCTCAAAGAAACATAAAGTCAGTTTCTCACATAAACAGCTTCTCTATTCCCTAAGCCTTCATCACCCACCGATAAAACAACTGAAATTTAAGCCGTTTTACCCTGGTACAGCAAAGGGAACCCCTTTAAAATAAGGGAAACTATCAGAAAAGCTGAGCACTTTAGCAGACGGCTGAGGAGGAAACCAACAGTTAAGACAAAGAACTGCTTCTTTATTCTGCAAATGCAAGAAGGGAATATCACAGTTTGCATGGGGAAGAAATACAGATCTTAAGTGTCTAAATTCTCTGGTCAAGAAAGAGCAATGTGAACACCTCAGCCCTCAATCCACAATCTCCTGTTGCTCCTAACTCCCAGGAAAAAGCCATCGTTTATCAGAGACACCTCCAGGATTCTATCCCAGAGTTCCTATTCCAATCACAGACCTTGAACTTTCTGATATACCATTTACAGGAACCACGAATGTGGAGGGCTGGAGTTGGTTTGTTTATTTCTCGGGTGGCTGGGGTTTGGTTGAGGTTTTTGTGGGATTTGGGGTTTTTTTACCTCACTATACTCATACTAAAAGAAGCAAAAACCTAAAGCAGCTGCTGAAAGTTCAGATCTTATCACAGATTTTCTCCAGGTTATAGAGCACACTGGGTAAACATGAGGTTTTCATTATTAAAAAGCATAAGAAGTAAAAGTATCACTGAGGACTCTGAATTCTAGTAAGGCTGCAAAGTTCAGCTGATTTCCTTTTAGTTTTATAAAAAAGAAGCACTGAACAGAACCGTTCTATCGAGGCCAGGCTGAGGACCGCACTGGTCTGGCTTAAAGAAAGTATCCACAGCTCAAGAGCTGCTCTTCGCTTCCTTTATACACACTTATCACTCTACAAGATGCTCTGCAGCCCTACAGAGCGCATCACAGGGTCTTGTTTAAAACACAAATTACTACCATAGAATCACAGAATCACCAGGTTGGAAGAGACCCACCGGATCAGCGAGTCCAACCATTCCCATCAATCACTAACCCATGTCCCTCAGCACCTCGTCCAGACCCTTTCTGTGAAATATTTTCCTGATGTCCATCCTGACCTTCCCCTGGTGGAGCTTGAGGCCATTCCCTCTCGTCCTGTCCCCTGTCCCTTGGCACAAGAGCCCAGCTCCCTCCTCTCCACAACCTCCTCTCAGGCAGTTGCAGAGAGCAATGAGGTCTCCCCTCAGCCTCCTCTTCTCCACCATAAACACCCCCAGCTCTCTCAGCCCCTCCTCTTGCTCTCCAGCCCCTTCCCCAGCTTCAAGAAGCTCCGTTCCCAGCCACATCTCTCTAATGGCAGGGACTACATTATGGACTTCAGTGAAGAAATGAAGTGTGCACTTAGAGAATTTAGCTACTTGCCCTGTGGAAGGGCCACTCAACAAAGCTGCAGGCTGGATCCGTTTGCTTGTGCCTCCAAGAATCATAGAATCACAGAATCACCAGGTTGGAAGAGACCCACTGGATCATCGAGTCCAACCATTCCCACCAATCACTAACCCATGTCCCTCAGCACCTTGTCCACCCGTCCCTTAAACNAGCCCAGCTCCCTCCTCTCCACAACCTCCTCTCAGGCAGTTGCAGAGAGCAATGAGGTCTCCCCTCAGCCTCCTCTTCTCCACCAGAAACACCCCCAGCTCTCTCAGCCCCTCCTCTTGCTCTCCAGCCCCTTCCCCAGCTTCAAGAAGCTCCGTTCCCAGCCACATCTCTCTAATGGCAGGGACTACATTATGGACTTCAGTGAAGAAATGAAGTGTGCACTTAGAGAATTTAGCTACTTGCCCTGTGGAAGGGCCACTCAACAAAGCTGCAGGCTGGATCCGTTTGCTTGTGCCTCCAAGAATCATAGAATCACAGAATCACCAGGTTGGAAGAGACCCACTGGATCATCGAGTCCAACCATTCCCACCAATCACTAACCCATGTTCCTCAGCACCTTGTCCACCCGTCCCTTAAACCCCTCCAGGGAAGGTGAGAATACAGACAGGAGAGGGAGGGAGACAGACACACTCCCTGCAGGTCACGGCTTCAGGTTGAGCGCTAACACCATAACTAGAAAACAAGTTTCTGCCTTGTACGCCTGCAGAATAAATAGCACAGATTCTATAAAGGCTTATGCCCCATTGTGTGGTCACACCATGGAGTGTGCTCATTATAAATTAACATCCCATGTTCCAAACACAACAGGTAAGTATCCCCCAAGGATACAGACTAGTCCAGCTTCTTCTACCTCTTACTATTTCAAAGATTTGTACAACCAAGATGTAGTTGAATTAGTCGTCATATGTACACAGCATCTACTGTCAACAGGAGTCCAGAAACAAAACTATCGTGAAGGCTGGATTTTCTACAGAAAGTATGTACTTAACACATCAAATGCTGCACTGAGTTAACCAACCATGGTTGTCAAAAAAAGCCATCATTTATTATCAATTGGGTAACTCCCCGCAACTCCAGTAAATCACTGTTCTCTTGCTCTTCCACTAGAAAACACCCACAAGGCCTAGCATGAAGCACCATCTGAACCACGTGGCTGTGCAGCCCTGCAGGCACCTTCCAAAGTTCAGTCCCTGCTGCACAGAGCACGTGGAAAAACTCCTCCTCTCACGGAGCGGGATAAGATACAAGGCATGGGTGGACGAGGTGCTGAGGGACATGGGTTAGTGATTTATGGGAATGGTTGGACTCGATGATGCGGTGGGTCTCTTCCAACCTGGTAGTTCTGTGATTCTGTAAGTTCTGGTCCCGAGTAGCTTTCAAAGGAAGCGAGGAAGAACTGGAGTAAATGGGAGAACAAAGAATGAATGAAGCACATCAGGGCAGAATGAAAGAAGCACCAAGCTTAAATGAGATGGACAGAATGAAGGAGAATATTAGAGTAAGGGATTGGGCCAGTAGTTTTTTGAACTCATGCCCTAGAGAAATAATGCTGGAGTAATCATAAAACAACCAGGTTGGAAGAGACCCACCAGATCATCGAGTCCAACCATTCCCATCAATCACTAACCCATGTCCCTCAGCACCTTGTCCACCCGTCCCCTAAACCCCTCCAGGGAAGGGGAATCAACCCTCTCCCTGGACAGCCTCTGACACTGCCCAATCACCCCTTCCCTGAAAATTTTTTTCCTAATGTCCAGCCTGACCCTCCCCTGGTGAAGCTTGAGGCCATTCCCTCTCATCCTGTCAATAACAGGACCCACAACTTCAGTGCGATGACACAAATGGGGCTGCTTTCTAGCAAGTTTAATATAATGCTGAAAGATAGAATATTTTAATTCAATTAATGCTTTCAGCTGTATATTTCTTTTTCCAAGAAAGAACTGCTCATGACTGCAAAACAAATCCAAGCGTTCGTTTGGGCTATTCCACACGTGCTCTGATTTTATCTAGGGAACGGCACAGCAGGCATCCTCAAGCTTTGGCTCATCACCGTTCAGCTTTGTTACTATTTCCTCCTGCATTCAGAAAATGGATAAAAACATGAAAATGAGAACACTAATTCAAACTAAATCTGCAGCACACGATGGCAACATACATGCTGCGTTCACTTTTATCAATGTGGTCGTAACATACACGAGTGTATTCCAACCAATCCTGCTACACAGAAAAAAAACCCCAAACACACCTCAAAACGCGTGTTCAGCGACCACATGGCCTGTTTGTCTTTAAGCAAACACACAGAAATCCCTTTTTCAGCAACCTTAATGCTGCTCTGCTTCCTCTCCCTCACGGAGCCTCCCTGCCTTGGAACTCTCTCAAAAAACTGCCTCCAGCCCTCACTGTTCCTTCAAGATCCTCATCTGATTCTGTGCAAGTTACCTAAAGAGGCGATTTCTAAGCGTTTGTACTTCCAAAGGCATTTCGTGAGCTGAGGTGCAGACCGCAAACTTGAACATACAATAAAACGATGACCAACAGCTGGAAATAAGATAACAACAATTCTGAAAAAACACATCGATTTAGCTATTTGTGCAGGAAATGGGATAAAACTTTCAGTTGTTCAAACCAAATGGGTTGTTGGAAGGGAAACAATTGTCAAACTTCACTTTTCTGTGCTACTGCCCACGTAATTCGTGCTCTAAGCTGGCAAGTATCACTCGCTACACAAAAGAATCCAGAGCAGAGGTGCAATTAGAGATTGTATTGGGGTAATGGGAAAATTAGCAATGCATTTACATGTTCTACTAAGCAGAATTTGGAAATTATCTCTGGCAAGTTTCTCTGGACCACAGGAAAGTTACGGTTGGACTCGATGATCCAGTGGGTCTCTTCCAACCTGGTTGTTCTATGATTCTATGAAAGTTGAAAAGGCATCGGCTGCTGAGCAGGCAAGGTCCTCCTTAGCTTACAGTGAAGTTCACTTTATCCGTGATGCGTCTGCTACAACAAAGCACCCTAAAAGCACCAACATGAAAAGGAAAAAAGGATCCACTACAAAAAATAAAATACTATTTTCAAAACCCTTTTAGACATAATTAGGATACGCCACTGCCTGCTGAGTAACTACAATACGAAAGAAATTCAGTTTATTGGCGAGGCTCCTTAATAAAAGCCTCTGAAAGGGTTTGCACGCTGATGCTGGAAGCTCGACCACCTTACTAAAATTTTAAGAGTTACACAGCATTGAGAGACCACAACAAAAATAAGTCTTTGTTTTCAGTGGCCCAAGCGTGACCATGGTCCAGACACGGCTGCTGGCCAGCGTCAAACCCACCTACGGGGCTACGGCCTCGACTGCAACATCCAGAGAAGCTTCCAGTTTTCAGTGCTGATCCAGAGCACGTGCATTCCAATTTTTTAGCATTTTTATATTCGTATGGGGAGAAGAAAGTTGGTGGGACAGCAAGTGGAAGGATTTAAGTCCAATCTCTATCAGTAACCTTCAGTCTTCCTAGCTCTAAGACACCTCACTCACAACATAAAGCCCTATCAATTCTGATCACAAGACATTCCATCAGGGAGAGCTCAGACAAGCCTGGAAAAACCTCTCAGTGTGCACCTCTGAATGCAAAGAGCCCACATTAGAAAGGATCCAACTCCATGGCTCTGTTCTCCAAGACCTGACAGGTATAAACTCAACCATATCAAAGAGATCCACCTGAATGCGTTCCCATGAAAACCGTCTGGGCACAGCAGCGTCTGGTCTTGCAATTCATGAAATAAAAGCCAAACCGCAGCTCTGTCACCCCCGATGATTTAAAAAGTTTCTCCACACCTGACAGCGTAGTCAGAACAGCACTTATAAGCACCACCTATGACAGATGACTGAAATATTTTCTGTTCTGCGAATACTTTTGTTAGTTTCACTTCAGAATCTGAATTGCAAAATGAATCATAGAATCAGGGGATGGTTTGGGTTGGAAGGGAACTTAAAGCCCATCCAGTGCCACCCCTGCCACAGGCAGGGACACCTCCCACTGGATCAGGGGCTCCAAGCCCCATCCAAGCTGGCCTTGAACCTCTCCAGGGATGGGGCAGCCACCCCTGCTCTGGGCAACCTGGGCCAGGGCCTCCCTACCCTCACAGCAAAACATTTCTCCCCAAGATCCCATCTCAATCTACGCTCTTTGCAAATGAAGTTTGCTTTCCAATTGTGTGCACAGACCTAGTTAAGACTCATCCTGCTGCTCTAAAACTGGAAATTAATGCTAATGTACAAATACAGACACAGAAATACACCCGTGCGCACAAACACGTGTATTGTGTTCACACGTTTGTACACTCCCAAAGCAACGGAATGATTTCAAATGCATACATCGAGTTTGTAGATTGTGGACAACATGGATGCTGAAGAAACACCCCCTGGCATTTCATACTATTTACAACCCTTGGAATAATTATCTGTAGCTGAACATTCCCAGGTATTCCATCTGCTTGTCTGGTTTAATGCCACCAGGAGAAAAATGACATAGGCCTTTCTGTTCTATCCTCCAACATCACACTGGTGGGTTTTTTTCCTTAGAACAAAACATTTAAGAGATTAAAGAGGACTTAGCAAGGCATTAAAAGATGCTTTAGCCAATTATATAAAGTAACTGTCAAGTAACCGGGTTCAAGAATTTTTCTGTTCTGGGTGAGAACTAAACACCGCTATTTGCTTGGTTACTGTGACCCAAAACTCTCCTCATCTGCCTCGTTTACCTGGTGTTCGCTGCACCAAAGAGCGAGGTCACCTCCAAGACACACTGCAGCTACCTGGTGTTTTATTTTGTTAGCAGACAAAAGTAAACTTTGTTAATTCAAATGTTGAAGTAATATCCGAGCATCGCTTTTCTCAAAAAAAATTAACAGAAAGTAACACTTGAATACTTCTGGGCCTGGTATCCCAAATGAGCCTCACGTGCAGCTCAGCCGGTGTCACCCCGGCCCTGCTGAGCTCACACACCCCCTGAGCCAAGCACCACTACTGCCTTTCAGCTACAGCTATAAAAAACCCCAAGTTCTTATCTACAATGCTCAAGTGAAAATGGATGCACGTGCCCACGTGTACAGACACTCAGACGTACACAACACAGTGTGAATAAAAGCTCAAATCACATGGAGATGCCCAAAGTCTTCTGAAACAGAAAGGCAAGACTTGTAAAACTCAAAAAGATGCCAATATGTGTGTTTCAGAGCTGTCTGCGAACAAGTTCTTTGGGTAAAACGGCCCTAGAAATAATTGGGAGAAATCACCAATGTCCCGTGGGACGTTTTTTTCCCCTGTTTAACCAGCACCCAGTGGGAATCTTGTTATTATCCAAGAACAGAAGGCATAGTGCAGCCACCTGATCACACAGCCAGAGTCTGATTTCCTAATCAAAACACAGGAATTTCCTAAAACTCATGAGAGATGAAACACAGGAATTAAAAGGTTTTGCTTTGGTAACAGAGATGTCTCCCCGCTCCACGCACCCCCCCAAACCTCGTGCTTGCAGGAATGGAAGAGGACAGTGGGCAGCAGAGAACCCAAAAGCCTCGGGACACAAAGACGATTTCAGCTCCTGTGAGAAACGAGCCCCAAAACACCTTCTCCAAAGCCAAACAAAAGGTGGCAGCCCCGGGAGGAGGCTGACAACCCCCCTGAGCATCCCCGGGGAGGAGGGTGACGACCACCGCCGGCTCCCCCACCGCCCAGGCTGCGTTTTTGGGGCGCCTGAAGGAGACGATACCTTTGCCTTTGGCAGCAGCGCCGCTGCCAACCGAGGAGGATGCCTGCGAGTCCTTCTTCAGCCTCTTGCTCTGAGGTCTGACGCTGGAGCGGAGAAAATGATGCTGGTCCTGGCTGTGGGAGGGCTGGAGGGCGGCGGGGGGCTGCGCCAGGCCGGGGTTGGCCGGGGGGCTCCCCGAAGCGCTGCTGTTGATAATCTTCTCCTCTTTCTTTGTGCTGCTGCTGCCTGGACCTGCCTCTCCTCCTCCTCCTGCCCCTTCTTCTTCTTCCAGGGACTCCTCATCCCCTCCGGCTCTCTTGCCCAGCTTCTTGGCCGGGTCCTGGGCGCCGCTCTCTCCCAGCTTCACTGTCATCCTGTGGGGAGCAGAGAGGGGGCACCGAGGGGCTGGGGGGGCTGGGCCCGGCACCCCCGGGGCTGCCAGGGGAGAAGTTTAGCCGCACAAATTCCTCTCAACATGGCCGCCGTTGTTTGTGACTAAATCCCCTTTTCGCTGCCCGTCCCGACACAACAACCTGTGCCGCCAGCGGCGAGGGGGGAGGCAGCTCTACCGACACCCCCCCCTCCCCTCAACCAGGCTGCACCCCCTCTCCGTGCCCC
>WAAB01018381.1:64210-86031 GCA_013389865.1 Piaya cayana | reverse complement strand
TGGGTTTCTTCCAACCTGGTTGTTCTGTGATTCTATGATAACAGAGCCTTTTTCCTACTTTTGCAGCCAAAGCTCCTGTTGCTGTTCGCAGACAGTGGTGGCTGTGAGAGGCTTTTCTGTTTGCTTTGGGAGGAAGAGTAACCCAGGCTGCGTAGCACTCGCACAGGCTCTGGGAGGGCTGGGATTTAGTCCCTGTTGTCAGCAAGATCTGTTCCATAAATTGTGTGTGGACAGCCAAGTCGAGATTTTTCTATGATTCATTCTCCCTAAATCTTTCCACTTTGAGAAGCGGCTAGTGCACAATTCCATCAATCCCATCCAGACTCTTGGCTTTGCCTTTTAACACCCATCAGGTGTTTTCTGCGAGGTGGCCTAGTTGGTCTGTAATTCTTTAACTTCCCATCGTGGATCAGTGCATGCTTAGCACCAACATCCCAACAGTCTGCAGTGCTCATGAGATTATTTAAGAGTCGCTCTCCTTTTCTGACAGATTCCTTAATCTGTTGTGCTTCAATGAAGGAAAGAGGGAATTCTTTTAACGGAACCTCCCATTGCTCTATCTCTCATTCTTTTACTCCTCATATCAACTCTCCTCCTTGCTCTCCCACTTGTTTTCATGCGTAGAATGTTCAAAGCGCTTGTTTTCAGTAGCAATCAGCTTTTGATTGTAGGGGCAGGATGGAAGGAGGCTGTGAGCCGGTTCCTTTGGGAATCGGTAGAGACCAGCGGATTGAAAAAGGGATTGAGTGCAATGGAATACTTTAAGGCAAAATTCCCTTTTTTGTTTTACTTCAGAAAAATTGGTTTATTGTAACGATGGCTTCATTGTGATTGTTCCAGGCTCTTTTCTCTGTGACTCTCCTGTTGTGTCCATGCACGGAGAAAATCTGTACACGGTTGGGCCGCACCGGGTCCAGGTGCACACCTGGCAGGTAAGGGCTGAGGAAGCCATCAAGTGACAAATGTGCCTTATTGTTTTTGACAACTGCTGTTACAGCTCAAAAGATCAGTGGGATTTGTAGATCTATTAACTTTAGCTTTGTCAAAGAAAAGGTATTTTGAGTATTTCAGCAGAAAGATCTTTGAGATCTTGTGATCTTTGAAAAGACTCTCGCTTTAAATGCTGCTGCGCTCTAACTGATCAGTGAGTATGAAAGAAAACAGAAATCTCTGAGGGCCGAGCTTTGAGAGGATCAGAATTGCTTGCAGGCAGGATACGTGTCAGTGTATTGTTGCTAGGAAAATAAACTTACTGGATGAAAAATATCCTTTGCATGTTCTCCTGCAAAATCTTTACCTTAACCTTTGCAGCCTCTGCTGGCCTGTGAGAGCCCAGAAGAGGAACCTAATTATCAGAGTCCTGTGATACATCGTTATGTTTAAGAAATAAATGATGTATTTGTGAATGGGTGGGATTTATCACAATAAGGACTGATTTCATTCATGTATGTACTTTCAGAGCTGTATATTACAGGGATTTCAGGGACCTGTGTCCCTGTGTCCCTCCTGGTTGGGACAAGTTGTATTAGAATGATAGAATCACCAGGTTGGAATTGACCCACCAGATCATCAAGTCCAACCATTCCCATCAATCACTAACCCATGTCCCTCAGCACCTCGTCCATCCGTCCCTTAAAACCCTCCAGGGAAGGGGACTCAACCCCCTCCCTGGGCAGCCTCTGACAGTGCCCAATGGCCCTGTCCAGGAAATTTTTTTTCCTTATGTTGAGTCTGACCCTCCCCCGGTGGAGTTTGAGGCCATTCCCTCTCGTCCTGTCCCCTGTCCCTTGGCAGAAGAGCCCAGCTCCTTCCTCTCCACAACCTCCTCTCAGGCGGTTGCAGACAGCAATGAGGTCTCCCCTCAGCCTCCTCTTCTCCACGATAAACACCCCCAGCTCTCTCAGCCCTTCCTCATCAGGCCTGTTCTCCAGCCCCTTCCCCAGCTTCCTTGCTCTTCTCTGCACTCGCTCCACAGCCTCAACATCCTTCTTGTGCTGAGGGGCCCACAACTGACCCCAGGATTCGAGAAGCGGCCTCACCAGTGCCGAGTGCAGAGGGAGAAGAACCTCCCTGGCCCTGCTGGTCACACCATGTCTGATCCAAGCCAAGATGCCATTGGCCTTCTTGGCCACCTGGGCCACTGCTGGCTCATGGTCAGTCGCTGTCAACCAACTCCCCCAGGTCCCTCTCCTCCAGGCACTTTCCAGCCAGACTTCTCCTAGTCTGGAGCTGCTCAGGGTTGCAGGAAGATACCTCTAAGTCAGACTTTTTTGGAGGCTCTGTTTCAGCCAGAAACATAGATTGCATTTTAGAGCTGCAGATGCGTGTGGTTTCTATCATTTCGCTGATAGGGACTTGTCTCTTACAGAAGTTCAGCAATTGATTACTTGGTGACAAAGGGAATCTCTTCTCGTTAGACTCCAAATACACAAACCTGATGTTAAACCTTTCTTCCCAGGGCACAGTTAAGCAGCTGCTGGTGTTCTCTGAAGCAGAGGGGAATCCCTGCCTCTTGGACGTCTGTGGAAATTTCCTGGCAGTGGGAACTGATTTGGCTCACTTTAAAATCTTTGATCTCTCTCGCAGGTATTAATAAGCTTTTAAAATTCATCTGTTTATCAGTTAGTGTATATTTTGGGGGAGAATCTTCAGTTAAGCCTGAGCCTGCACCTGTGGTGTCTGAAGGCAGAAACAGTTTGTTTTGAAGAGTCTTACCTATCGTTTGAAAAATGTTTTGACTGATGCGTGTTGCCAGTTGCTTCCAGTGTGTGATTTAAGTTTATTTCTTCCCACAGAGAGGCAAAAGTGCACTGTAACAGCAAGAATTTCTCTGAGCTGTTTCCTGGCCTCGGAGGCATCGCGTCTGTCAAGTGCAACGCTAACGGCAATAGAGTCAGCATCCTCGTTAGCAAGGTGAGGTGAAACTCTTCCCTTACAGCCCCAAGACCTGACCACCAGTTTCAGACTGGTGTATTTCAAGATCACTGAAAAGGAAAGACACACCTATTTCCGAGAAATAAGCCGATCAGTGAACAAAACCAAGAGTGTGGGTGGGATGAGATGAACGCACCCCCTGAACTCTACCCTTTCACTTCTTTGTGTGCTTCAACTACTTCTGGTTTTCCTTCTTGTAGGCAGATGGGAAGATCGATTCCAAGATCTGTTTCTATGATGTCGAAATGGACAAAGTGACACTCTTTGATTTCAAGGCTGAACAGGGAAATGGTGGAGAGAAGTCGCCTTCTGCACAAGGCGCTGACAAGTAAGAAGTTTGTATTTCAAGATTTATTTCCTTTGAACTTAATGTAGAAATCGACCTTATGAAGACAAGCAACATCTCGATACTGGTATTCTCTGTCTTTGTGTAGGAACTTGAATAGATTTAATTATTTTATTGCTAAAGAACTCTTTGAAATTGGTGCGTTGTGTTGATCAGCCCACGTCTCTGCCTCTTACAATGTGTTAACTGGGAAGTGCCAGATGAAGGTATCGGAAAGGAAGCTTAAAATAAGCAGGAGGCAGCAGCTCTTCAGACCCCGTGCTGCTGAGCTAAGGAACTCCTTCCCAAAGAAAGGTAGAGGAGATGGAAGGGTTCCTGGAGGCACTGGACAAATCCATGGGACTGACATGCAGTGAGAATTATTAGCGATGTGGTAGATCTCGGTCAAGAAGCCTCTGAGAGGAGGACAATTGGGTGTTGAGTGAGTGTTTGTAGAGATGTTATGTGACTGGAATCAGGATCCTGATCTCAAAGTAAGGAAACATCTTGGGAAATCTTGGAAAGCTGCTCTTCCATGAACAGTTTAAGTGGCAGGAACTGGAAAGAGGATATTCTGAAGCTCTTCCTACAAAAACGTTATTTAAGTCCCATCCAATGTCTGCTTCGAGCTGGTGGCTTTGCTCTCACGCTGTTCCGTGCTGAAGGCAGCGAAAGGCTGAACTAGGAATTCTTACGGAAGTGTGGTGGAATTTCAAGGTCCAAATTCCCACTTGGATTTACAACAACTTTTCTGACTGTGTTTTTCTGAATTAAAACCAGCATTAGAATAGAAAGTAGTTTGGTTTTTTAGCAACTATCTGCTATAGGAGTTATAACTGAAAATGGTTTTCAGCAATAAGGAGATTAAATCCTGAGGAGACTACCCAGCTCATCAAAACCTAAGGGCAGCACAAATTAAGGGCCTCATTTCACGGTCAGTTATGCAAAGAGTGTAATATAGAGTTGTGAGAAAGTTGTTTTCAAGTGTAGTATCTTGTGTAGCCCAACAGAGGCCACTACATATCAGTCATACTATTTCACTAATGTTTAAATGCTGGAGAGTGTTGGAGTAACCAACCCATTTATCTGTACTTCGCTTTAGAGCATCTTGAAATGAGTAAATTCACCAGAAAATAATAGTTATGTACAAGTCTCCCCCTTCTCTCTCTCTCTCTCCTCCTGAGGCAGAATCTGAACACTCCCAGTTTTTTCCATAAATACCGTTTTTCAGTTTACAGGTAATTTCTTTTGTGCTCAGTGGCATCGAGAGGACTGTGTGTGCTGCATCCCTTTGAGTCTCTCCCTTAACGTGCCCCCAGCCCTCCCAACAATGTCTCCCCTTCTGTGGTGACTGCAAAGGAGAAACGTATTTTCACAATGTCTTTGATTTCTCTCTTTTAAAACACGACAGCTGTTTGTTCTGTATATTTTCAGAAGAATCTGAGGCCTTTGCTGAAGTAGTTTGGTTATACAGGTCCAGAGCGCTGGGTAGTTCAGCAGGTTCAGCATCAGTCATGCCGCATGCTCAGGTCTCTGGGCTGAGCTCTCAGTAGAGAGAGTGCTGTTGCCTGAGAATATAAACTAATTTGCTTATTTTATTCCTTCAGTTTAATCTCAGTTGTCTGGTTGTGGTCTCTTATGATCTGCTGCTGAGAGACTGAGATGAGATCTTAGGGAGAAGCGTTTTGCTGTGAGGGTGGGGAGGCCCTGGCCCAGACTGCCCAGAGCAGGGGTGGCTGCTCCATCCCTGGAGGGGTTCAAGGCCAGGTTGGATGGGGCTTGGAGCCCCTGATCCAGTGGATCTGGATGGGCTTGGAGGTCTCTTTGCACCCAAACCAGTCTGTAATTCTCTAAGACAGAGCTGAGGTATTCCCCACGTGACAGCACCTGCCCCAGTAATGGTCGCTGAGGTCGGTCACTTGAAGGATGTTCAAGCGTTTCGTCAGGACGCAGTCTCAGTGGAGGCAGATTTTGAGGCCTGTTTGGTTTTGTGGCAATACCAGCTTTTTTTCTATGAAAACGCTTTATGTCATAGAATCATTGAATGGTTTGGGTTGGAAAGGGACCTTAAAACCCATCCAGTGCCACCCCTGCCATGGGCAGGGACACCTCCCACTGGATCAGGGGCTCCAAGCCCCATCCAACCTGGCCTAGAACCCCTCCAGGGATGGGGCAGGTACAACTCCCCTGGGCAACGTGAACCAGGGCTTTCTCCCTTCTCGTAGTGAAGAAATTGTGTCCTGCGGTCGTGGTTATACAGAACAAACTGAGGTGGCGCTGCCAGGTACAGTGTTAGGGGGAAGGAAGATGTGTATGGTTAATGTCACAATCTAGAGGTACTGGTGCAGCTCACCCATTGCCATCTGAAAGTTCTGCCTTGGTCCATCCTCTCTTTGCACTCAGTGGAATGATCCAGAATTATTTTGTCTTCCTTTCAACAATTATTTCTTCTCTTTTGGTAGATCTGTTGTGGAGTATCCAGAGCTGCACAGTCACATCCCTGCCTGCCATTTCTGGGACCAGAGCGAGCCGAGACTTTTTGTATGCGAAGCAATTCCTGAAACAGGCCTGGATCCTGCAGACCAGAAGAAAAACCAGACGGAGAGCGCGGTACGGTCTTTCTGTTTCTTTATTTTGTTATCCCTTGCTTTATACGGGGCTCTCCCTCTCCGAGTAATAAATGATTTGTCCCTCGTTAAGGATGTGGGAGAGGGCAGTATGTGTTATCTTGTACAAAGATGAGAGCGAGATGATGGTTTTGGTGTCTGACCTCAGTCTCATGACAGCAGCTTTTTGTTTCGCTTGCATACAGTGTGGAAGATAAAGGTGTGATTTCTTTATCAGTGCCAGAATTCTGAGGATGATTGTGTGCAAGCTTCTATCTAGACTACAGCATTTCAGGGGATGTTGTTGTCTGAATTGTTAATCTAGAGGCTTGCTGTTTATTCTCAGCTTTAAAAAATAATGCAGATTTTATATCTAGAGTCCAATTACAGCAGCAAGAATGAATTTGATAGAATAACAGGGGCTCTAATGTTAAAGAGAACCGTGAATTCCATTCCTCCCACTCTGTTTTTACCACCTTCTGCCTTTCTGGCTGGACATTGTACCTCTCAAATATCCCTTGCTGTCTTTTCTTTTAATGTTAGAAAAAAAATTTCACTTTTATTGATCAGAAATGATCTAATCAAAGATTTCTTTCCTATTTCCCCTGGTATTGTGCTCGCAGAATTCTTACCATTTTGTTTGTGTGGAACTGCCTGTCACAGAATCATAGAATAACCATCTTGGAAGAGACCCACTGGATCATTGAGTCCTTCATAAATGTCCCATTATTCAAAATGGCCTCGTTGACTTAAAGATGACTTTAGTTAAAAATCTTCCAATTAGAGATGGAAAGCTCTTTGTCTCTTTTGGTTGGAATGACCTCAGGTAAATCCTGGGAAGATGTAGGAAGGAGGGATAGAATACAGGTAGAGGCCTTGCTAGGGTCTTCTAGCAAAGAGAAGAGCACTGAGATCTAATATTCCTAATGCAAACAAATAACAATGTTTGGCTTCTATGGAAAGCTGAAAAATAAAAAGATGTTAAAGGAGCGCAACTTAGCTTTTGGCCCTTATTCAATGGAACTTTTAACTGTGTTTTCCTCCTCTAGGAAGTGGGAAGTCTGATTAGCTTCAGTTGGAAATAAATGCTTCATTTTGACTTGAGCCAGGTCAATGTTTAAGCTGCTACAGAAACTATTTTTATCTGGCTGGTGTGTTCCCTGGGAGCTCAAAGCAGTGAGCTGCTGAAATGGTAACAGGAATCATGTGGAATTCAAACAGAAAATCATAGAAAAGACCTCTGAGGTCATAGAGTCCAACCACTACCTGCCACTAAATCATATTAAGTATCTCATCTACCTGTCTAAACCCCTCTGGGGATGGAGACACCACCACCTCCCTGCACAGCCTCTGCCAGGGCCCAGGAAACCTTTCAGTGAAGAATTTTTTTTCCTGAAGTCCAATCTGAACCTGCCCTGGTGCAGCTTGAGGCTGTTCCCTCTCGTCCTGTCCAGCAGGGGTGTGTGTGTGAATGTATGCATCATGTTGTTTGAAAGAGAAGGTTCCACCAGACGAGTATAGAAAATAAAATGAAAGAAGGATGTTGCAGCATGGAACCAAAACGTTGCTTTGCTTCCTTTTCCAGATGAATGCTTGGATTATATCATTTTTCAGCACTGAAGAGCATGGCCTTTTGCTTCAGGATAGCTTTCCGTTACCTCCATCCTACCAGATTCTACTGGGCATAGAGGTGCCGCATTATTATTTTGTGAAAAAGGTGAGGAAATCGTTCACAGTTCCTTCCCTGCCTGTAAGTTCAGAGTTCTCCCTGCACAGGGGTCAGTTGAACCCAATTGAGCCTGGGGTGAGGAGAACAACTCCAATGACAGTTGCTGTGTCACATCTAGGAATAGAATCATAAAATCACCAGGTTGGAAGAGACCCACCGGATGATTGAGTCCAACCATTCCCATCAATCACTAACCCATGTCCCTCAGCACCTCGTCCACCCGTCCTTAAACCCCTCCAGGAAAGGGGACTCAACCACCTCCCTGGGCAGCCTCTTCTGCTGCCCAATGACCCTTTCCGTGAGAATNCCCCAGGATTTGAGGTTCGGCCTCACCAGTGCCAAGTGCAGAGGGAGAAGAACCTCCCTGGCCCTGCTGGTCACACCATTTCTGATCCAAGCCAAGATGCTTTTAGAGTCACGCTCTGTTTTACTTTTCTGTTCCCTTTATCCCTTAATTTCAAGGGTGATCTGATCTATTTTCTACTTTTTTTTTATAACACTTCCCCACCATCTTGTCTCATGTTATTTTACTTTAATATTCCATCTTTTTTTTTCTCCTCTCTTTTTTTTTAACTCTCTATGGATTTTTGCTGCCATTAGTTGCTTTTGCGGAGGGGACATGTCTATAAGCCTGTAAGTAACTGTGTTATTTTGTTCCTGTTCCCTCATTCTCTGCTTTTCTCTCCTGTGTTTCCGTTTTCCTCTCTCAGTAGGTTACTAGATCTCAACTCCTTACGTTTCCCAAATGAATTATTAGATCATGATTTCACGTATGAACAGAGTCTGCCTTAAATACAGCAAATTGAGTTCACGTAGCAGGTTTGTTTTGAGCAGGTTTCATTCCAGGGTTTCTCCTTATTAATGTCTTTTCTGGCCTGGTTCCAGAAATTCCCCAAATTGTAATCACAGGCATTTGGATTTATTTGATTCCTGTCTTTTACAGTATCTATCACTTTCATTGTATAAAATATAATCATGTTTTGTTTTATTGGCTTCTGTGAAACTTAATATTGAGTTTATCTCATCTCTGCTATCAAGCCTGTGTGACATCTGGTGTCCCTCATGCCTTGGACGATCCTCCTCTGCGCTTGGCTTGTGCGCGTTCCCTTGTCCCGCTCCAGACAGATCGTTTGGTGTTGATAATTCACTTCTTTCTTCTCCTGAATCATGATTAAATTGCTTTGAGCTACCCCTCCATGACTGGTGGAGATTCACTGGAGCTTCAGAACTGCCAGTGGAATGGGGAAGAGTTGAAATCTAAGCTTTAGTATCCCTAACTTCANCTATCAAGCCTGTGTGACATCTGGTGTCCCTCATGCCTTGGACGATCCTCCTCTGCGCTTGGCTTGTGCGCGTTCCCTTGTCCCGCTCCAGACAGATCGTTTGGTGTTGATAATTCACTTCTTTCTTCTCCTGAATCATGATTAAATTGCTTTGAGCTACCCCTCCATGACTGGTGGAGATTCACTGGAGCTTCAGAACTGCCAGTGGAATGGGGAAGAGTTGGAAGCTTTAGTATCCCTAACTTCGCATGAAGGCAAGAGTTGAAGAATTGGGTCTATATGGTGAACTCTTAGAGCAACAGGCTCCTTTTTGAGAATGAAGTAATCTTAGAGAAATGTTTAGCTGAGATCTTCAGACATCTGGGGACTTAATAGCTACACTTATAGTCACAGTGATTATAACAATAATAGATATAAAAATTACTATGACTGTAATACTAGGAGGCTGCCTCTCCCGTGGTATTTTAGCCATCTCCAACCCCTCCCTGCCATGCTGGGGTTGCTCTCTGTGATACCATAATCTCTTCTATGACATCCCATAATTTGGGGCATTTTCTAGGAGGTTCGGCAGCTTCGCAGCTCTTGCCGCTCTTGGTCATGGTCCTGTGGAGAGGGAAAACCTGCATTGTAGAGGAGGAAATAATTTCATAGATGAAGGAATGAGCTTCAACCAGCTTGATACCTACATGATAATGTTCTCATTCCAGCTGGGAGAAGCTGAGGAGGGAGCAGCAGAGTCTGGCTCACCAAAGGCCTCTCAGATGGCTGCGAGAAGACCCCTGAGAGATTTCAGTGGCCTGGGAGACTGTGACAAGGCTACCCGGGATGCCATGCTGAACTTCAGCTTCTACCTGACTGCGGGAGACATGGACGAGGCCTTCAAATCAATCAAGCTGATAAAAAGGTACCAGAGTATCTGTATGTGTTTCTTTATGAGTACAGTTTATTTTCATTAAATGCGTGTATGAAGTGAGGATCCTCCTACATTCTCCTTACATTTTTTCCTCTCTGATTTCGTTCTCCCTTTCAGTTTTAACAAGGTGGAATATCTTTATCTTCCCGACATTTGAATGTATTCTCTGCTTATTCTTTGTCCACAAGCTCCGTGGATTCTTTGTTACCAAACAGGAAAAAGTTATTGATAACGAGCAACCTTGTTCTGTGTCTATGGCTAAAGTCTCACTTTATCACTAGAAGAAAATGAACATTCACAACTTCATTTATACATCTAAAATAATCACAGCAATACCGAGTATTACAAATCTACCGACCACGTAGCTGATTTTTTCAATTAAAATGTCCATTATTATAATACGGATATTGCAATATTAGAAGAAATAATATAATGTCTTTTAAATATTCCAATATTTTATTTTTAAAAAAACCCTGCAATTAATCATAGCATATTATTTCTAGAAAAGGTTTTCCAGAAAGTAGTGCGGGCAAATGAATACAAATCTTAGTTGGTTTTTACAAACCTACTGCTAGAAGAAACTCCTTGTCAGCTTGGTGGTTATTCTACCCTGATAGTCTGGAAGAAAAAGCTGCTGTGCTGGAGCACCAGTCTCTGCAGAGCCTCTCGCTTCCAACACGGTGCAGAGCAGCACTCGGGGTTGAGTTTCTTATTACATCAGAACCGTGTGCGGAACAGAACTCAAGAGCCAGCTTGACGATCACATTTTAACCGAGTCTGGTGGCAATAATAAGGAAGAGAAGCAGCTGGGAGCGACACAGCCGTCCTGGAGTGTCTGTAACAGTCACAGCTCGTGGGCCTTCAGACTTATCAGCAACCGTGCTCGGAATAGCATCCCTGCCATTGCCCCTAGTCCCTGTATCCTAGATGTTCCTGCATAGCAGGGTTTGACCTGTTGTTTTTCGTGCTGGCAGTTACGTGCACGTGAATTCTAGGAGCCTCCTCGGGGTCAGGCTTGTAAACACGACAGCTGATTGCGAAGGTGCTCTGTCATTTCCATTTCATAACCACGTTACGTTACCAGGCAAGTCTGGTTAAAATCTCATGCTTAGTCACATCTCTTTGTCTTATTCTCCAATCTGGCTGCTCGAGTGGCAGTTACGTCCTTCGCTATCCCCTGTCTCCTGAGCCTCTGAGCATTGCTGGGTGTCCTGGCACAGACTCTGCTCTGAAAGCCTCACAGCAAACGCTAAAAGGAATTAATTTGGGCTGCAATATCTGTTCCTAATGTAAGTTAGTAGTATCTGTGATGATTAGGGAGTGCAGGTAACCTTCTCCCGGAGGTGTTTGCCCTTGCTGTAATGCTGAAGGAGGTTTTTCAGCCACACGGATGGCCACGTACCCTTTCCATTTCTAACAGAGCATCCGTTTGCACCTAGGATAAACCTGAACCTTTCTCTTGGGATACATGGGTTAGAGATTGGTGGGAATGGTTGGACTCGATGATCCGGTGGGCCTCTTCCAACCTCGTTGTTCTATGATTCTATGAAAAGAGGTGTCTGAAAAACATGCAAAGAACTTCTTCTGCATTCCCTTATTTAATGAGAAGGGGTAGAATTGCTTTTGTGTTTTCCTGCCTGGGGCTGGGGAGCAGGCGTGGTGGCAGCTCAGAAGCTCCTTGAAGAGGGCTGAGTGGAAGGACTAAAGATTCTTGACGTTTAAACAGCTGTTAAAATCATCACTAATGCCATAGTGAGTTTTCTGCTTTCTTAGATTGCCTGTTAACTCCAGAGCTGTTGTCCCTGGTCTCCTATAGCTTTTTACATTATTATTAGGGAGCGGGATAACTTCATGCAGGCAGAGAAGATAAGGTGTGTTTGGCTGCCTCTTTTCTATCTTCTCCTGGCATAGGCCCTGCTGACACGGAGCTGTGACGCTGTCAGGACTCTGACAATCCAACATTCTGTGCTGTACAGCAGAGGGAGAGGGCAATATAATATTATATATATATATAAAATTATGTGTTTTATACATATGTATATAGATGGAGCCCATCCAAATAATAACCGAGGGCCTCTGCCCACAAGAGTGAGCTTTGTGATGCCTTTCAACCTTTACTTTTAAATTATAGCATATATTTATAGAAAACAACTCTCTCTCCTTGGAGGTCTTTCCCCTTCCAAGTCTGCTCTTTCAGCACGGTGACTCAACGTAGTCGTTCTCCAGGCCCCGGCGAAACCGAGCGGTCAGGGTGCGGCTGATGACGATGACCCGGGGCGCCATACAGTCCTCCCGCCTGTGAAGGATGTTCCATATCAGAATGGCAGCTGCCAGCGTGGCCAAGAGGCAGGCTCCAATGTTCAGGTAGCAGGACCAAGAGAGGCTGGTGTACGGTCCGATGCGGTAGAAAGTCACCAATCCGATAACCAGGACAAAACCTGCGAGGAGAGAGGGAGAATTATTGTGNGAGGAGGCTGAGGGGAGACCTCATTGCTCTCTGCAACTGCCTGAGAGGAGGTTGTGGAGAGGAGGGAACTGGGCTCTTCTGCCAAGGGCCAGGGGACAGGACGAGAGGGAATGGCCTCAAGCCCCACCAGGGGAGGGTCAGGCTGGACATTAGGAAAAAAAAATTCCCAGAAAGGGTGATTGGGCAGTGTCAGAGGCTGCCCAGGGAGGGGTTGAGTCCCCTTCCCTGGAGGGGTTTAAGGACAGGTGGACGAGGTGCTGAGGGACATGGGTTAATGATTGATGGGAACGGTTGGACTCACTGATCTGGTGAGTCTCCTCCAACCTGGTGATTCTGTGATTGGGTGAGACAGGTAGGATCTACTCTGAGTGCTCTGCTGCCCACAAGGCAGGAACCAACATTTCAGAAGAGAAAAACATGACAGAGGTAGGTGAGTTGCAAGTGCGTCACTGTTGAGTTTCCACAATTAGTTTTACGGCTCTGCCAGCCTAAGTCAGCTCTGTAATAAAAATGTCACTGTGAACATTGTTTTCCAGCATTTTTATTTCATATTAGCATGACCTGACATTCAATTTGTACATGCAGGAAATCACAGAATCATAGAACAGCCAGGTTGGAGAAGACCCACCGGATCATTGAGTCCAACCATTCCCATCAAAATAAAAAATAAAGAGCAAAGGATGAAGAAATTGCACTGATCCAAAAAGACTGAGTTTGGATAGGATGATATTTAAATTGCCATCAATGCTGCCGTTGTTTAAACACTCCCAAGGTTTGCTTGGAGGGTTTTTGCCTGCAATAACTGAACCAAAATTAGACTTCTCCAAGCAAACCGCTCCCACGTGCTGCTTGTTTCCCTTGCCCTTAGAGCAGGCTTGTCATACGCCAGCGAGATTTGAGCCAGAACATTTATCAGCGAGTTCTGTTTTCTCAAACAACGCCTCTTTCACCTATTTGTGCTGGCCTGGCCCTTCTCCTCCAGCTTTTCTTCTCTTTTAGGGAATGAAGATTTTAGTCGTTTTCATTTCCCGGTGATGCGGGTGTCTCTGAGCAGCAGCGTCTTCCTAGCTTGGCAGAACCTTTACAAATAATTCCGTGTGCCCCGCATGTCCTGCTGCAAAACTAGTCACGATCTGGAAGGCAAGTGAGTGCAGCTAAAGTTTCACTGAGGTTTTCTTTTTACTGGCTCTGCTAAAGCAGAGGATTTTCATTCTCTTGGGATCTGCTGGTTTGCTTGCTGCCTTCACTGCGAGTCTTATAAGCATTAGGAACTCTTTGACACTGTTTTAATTTGTTGCCTTCATATATTGTTAAATATTCAATTAGTGAATCACCTTTGTGAGAATTTAATGTAGGAGAATGATGCTGGAATTCTGCTGCTAGAGATGGGTGTGTAACATGGTAATAACTCAGTTGTCGATGTAAATATATCAATGCAGAATCGGGCTTCAGAAATACACCTATAAATATTAGCTTTGTATTGATCATAGAATCACAGGATGGTTTGGGTTGAAGAGACCTCAAAGCCCATCCAGTTCTCCCCTGCCACGGGCAGGGACACCTCCCGCTGGATCAGGGGCTCCAAGCTTCTGTCTCCATGTCTCAAACTGCCTGTGTGACTTTTCACGTCACATTGAGCAACCAGGTCTTGATTTAGTTTCTCTATTCCAATAATTCTCCTGGTGGGAGACTGTTGCCTTGTTAGCCTCTCCCATGGGTAACTCTACTGAAAATAATTGTTCTACTTTCCATCAGTCTTCTCAATCTCTTAATTCGCAACAGTTTGAGGAAGGGCTGCAGGTGGGAAGTATTTCATAGAATCATAGAATCACAGAATCACCAGGTTGGAAGAGACCCACCGGATCATCGAGTCCAACCATTCCTATAAAAAAAAAATTAGTTTCCTCTGGTTTTGTTTAATTTCTGGGTTTGGAGCAATGATGACTTTTAGGTGTGTGGCTGAACTCCCCTGAATTAATTTCACAATGTCCGTCAGTCCGTTTCGAATCATTTCATTGTGCATTGTCTGGAGTCTGCACAGAGGCCACATCTGTACTAAAAATCCTGATGAGATGACTTCAAGTGCTTTATTTTCCCAGAGTGCTGCTGTTTATCTCTAGTTGTTTCCCATCCGCAGCAAAACAAGCCTGGACGGGGGGGCCCTTTCCGCTGGGGAAGGAAACAGATAACGCATTCGCTAGGAAGACTTGTGGCTGGGACGGTGTCGACGTGGGGGTGGGCTGGGAGAACAGGGCTGTTTGAACTTCCATGTCAGATCCCTGGGCTGAGTTTCCTGTTGGACCGGAGCTGCCTGTGAGCCACACAGGCTTTGAGCGATTTAAAAGAAATCTTACAGTCACATTTTTACTTCTGTGATAGCTTTTTTCCACCCCCCCCAGACTGTCCTTGATTTGCATTCCTCCTTTTTATAAGCACATTGAGAGTATGGTTGAAGGAATCTACGTTATGGTTTTTTTTCTGAGTCAGTAGAAGCCTCGTTGCTTCGGATGCAGCCTGGGACACGGTTGGTTTCTGGGCTGTGAGCACTTGTTGCCGGCTCATGTTGAGCTTCTCATCACTCAGCACCCCAAGTCCTTCTCCTCTGAGCTGCTCTCAATCACATCATCCCCCATCCTCTTTCACCTTCCCTGGAGGGGTTTAAGGGACGGGTGGACGAGGTGCTGAGGGACATGGGTTAGTGATTGATGGGAATGGTTGGACTCGATGATCCGGTGGGTCTCTTCCAACCTGGTGATTCTGTGATTCTATGATTCTCTATTGAAAATGCTGATTGCCCCAACCCAAATATCATAATCCTCCTCTTTACAGCTTGTCCTATAAGATGATTTTTGCTCCCATGAGGAGGTGGAAGAAGGAAAACAGAGCAGCCAGGCTGTTGTTCAGCATTCACAACCCATTCCTGCACAGCAAAACTGCAGATAGGGAAGGGAATTTTTTTCCTCCCCTTCTCTACATACCCTGTAAACATCTGCAGTGTCCAAGTTAGCTGCAGTGAGTCAAAAGCCTGAAAAAGGTGCTTGTAGGAGCTCGATGGTCGTTATGAAAGTGAGATAGAAATCACACTTTGGGGAAGTGGTGGCTGCCCCATCCCTGGAGGGGTTCAAGGCCAGGTTGGATGGGGCTGGGAGCCCCTGATCCAGTGGGAGGTGTCCCTGCCCAAGGCAGGGAGTGAACTGGATGGGCTTGGAGGCCCCTTCCAGCACAAACTATTCTATGATTCTATGAATTATGTAGAGGATTAATCAGTTAACACCTTATCCTGCGTCAGCTTGGAGAGTCATTATGGTGCAAGGACAACGTGGGTCTTCTGTAACAGTCATAGAATCGTGGTACCAGGCTGGAAGCTGCAGACATGCTCACTGTGGTCTCAATCCCACAGAGGCCACAGTCCCTTTGACTTTTCGGTTGTGCATTGAGTACAACAGCGATTTCCTTCTAAGGATTCTGGAAGAATGCATTATCTTTTAGAATGAAGCAATTTATAAGCAGCAAAGCTTCTGAGGAGCAATAAGACCTTCTCATCCTTCACTTTCCAGCACTGCATTCCGATGGCTTTCCGCTTGTGATGTTCTTTTAGTTCCTCAGACTCCTTTTGCCTCTGATCTGATAAGGCTGGGGGTTTAGTCAGTGTGAGGCGGTGAATTCTACCTTATGGATGGAAGTGTTCAACAGGAGGTACAGAGCACTCGTTAACAAGTCTTTGATAGGACTTTTAACAAGTCGTTTTGATAGGAACGGTTGGACTCGATGATCCGGTGGGTCTCTCCCAACCTGGTTGTTCTGTGATTCTATGATTCTAAGTCTGGGTCTGCTGACAGTGGACTTGCTGTTCTTTATTGCCTCCTGGCGGTTTCCTTAGGAATGATTCCTAACATTGGAGTGAAGGCTGGAGAGCATTCCCTGTGAATTGGACATCGTTACTGTTGGGCAGCTGTTTAAACAAGGACAAATCTTCAGACCTACACAGCGCAAATCAGCTTCAGGGCAGCTAGAGCTGGGGAGAGCTCTGCTTCCCCTGCTTCGGTCGCAATAAGCTGCATGTGAGGCACAGGTGCTCTTGTCAGCCAGAGCATGAACAGCTCAGACAGAGAGAGGCAGTCAGTGATCCTCCTGGAAGCCTCAGGGTCACCTTTTGTCTTTAAGCTGAGCTGCTTCCATTTATCACATGCTCCGTCCATCTCCTGGTGCACCAAAGGGTAAGAGTTGCACAACTGTGGATCTAAGGAGGCAACTCAGTTTGAAGTTTTCTAGGAGACGTCTCCCTGTGTGCATAATATCCATGTTCGTAAGCAAGAAAGGAAATATTTCAGCTGAGAAACTTCATTTCATCAGAGCAGAGGTGGCTGCCCCATCCCTGGAGGGGTTCAAGGCCAGGTTAGATGGGGCTTGGAGCCCCTGATGCAGTGGGAGGTGTCCCTGCCCATGACAAGATCCCCTTCGCCGTGGGGTTTGCAGTCACATAAAGAACAAGCAAGCGTGGCACTGATGTGAAATAAAAAATGAGAAATAATGAAAACATTTAGCATAGATCAAGCGGTCGAGTTCTCTCTTTTGGTTGTGAGTTTTAGGTTATTTACAGCGTCTCATATATTTGCTTCCTTTTCAGGAAGTATTAAGTTTACAGCTCCGTAGATTTCATCTTAGAACAGATCTGGCTTGAGGGTGTCGTGAAGAAAAAAGGTGGAAGGAAGTAATTCAGAAATCAGAATCGTGCTGCTATTGTATCTGTGTTCTCTGTGTTCAGCTGTGCTCTCCGGTGGCTGCTTTGCTGGTTGGTTCTGCATTCAGATTTTCTGGATAACAACCGATCTAAATTTGTAGCACCCAGAAAGAAAAGAGAAGGTAAAGGGTCTAACTCCTGCTTGATTTAGGTTTAATAGCGCAGGAATGAGAGTGGGTGTGAGCTCAGATTTCCTGTGATGCGTTGGGTCTGGAGTGAAATCCACTGTCAGCAGAAGAACAGTAGGAAAAGCTGGAATGCAGGGCTTGACATCTGAGAGGTTTTAATTTATTTGGTTGCAAATGGCTGGCTCCGTAGAAACACAAAACCTTGTAATCTTCAGCATATTATGTATCAAAGTATAATAATTCAATGCTGAAAATGGATTGGCGAGAGCATCAGTCGTTATGATTCCGGTTTATTCCAATCTTGGGCTTTCAGAAAGTAGGATGAGGCCTAACATAAGGGATATTTCATCCTGATCTCCCCCGTTGTGTTTGTAACGTCTCCCTCTGAAGGGTCTGCCAGTCACCACTGCAGGAGATTGGAGACTTGGTTGGACTCCCCCGCGCTCAGCTCCAGTCTGCAGGATACTGGAGTGGGTTGATTTTCTCTCTGGTTCTCTCTGATCCCTCTCCTGTTAGTCTGGATTTCCCTTTCCAATTGCTCTGCTCTCGGCTCTGCTCTCCATCCCGTATTCAGCACATTAGATTTGTAACAGTTCCTTGGAAAAAACCAGAAACCCCAAACCCCTCTAGTGGGAAATTTCTGAGCGTTGACACAAAATTCCACATGCGACGCTGGTTCCATTTTCACCACGCGCCTTTTCCAAAGCAAACAGCTTTGCTTTCCTGTTAACTGGGAGGTGTGAGGTCGCGGAGCTTTGGAGCCGTGTGAATCCCGTCGCTGTCCCAGGAGCTGTGCTGCTTCCTCTCTTCTTTCCTTCCTCTTTGCTTCCCGGGGCTTTATTTTCTGTCAGAGGTCCATCCTTTTTGAATGCCTGTCAAACCCTTGTGCAGGTGGCAGCAGTGAAAAAGAAGTGGAGCCTGGAGTCATCGCAGGCTCTGGTGGGATCGGAGATGATTGATTTAAGCTTGTGACAGGGTTTGGAAGGCAATATTTAGCGCACCTAATCTTCTAAACCAAACACGATTTTTATTCAGATCTTGGGAAACTGTAAGGAAGCCTGTCCGTAACATTTCAGTGGGTAAACTGGCTAAAAATAAGTAAATTGTAGGTTGACTTTGTGATCCTGAGCCATGTTCTCAACCTTCCTCCATAATACGGGATTTTATTCTCCGTGTGACTCTTGTGGTTCCCCTCAGCCCTTGTTCACTATCTTCCAGGATGAGAGACATCGAATAGAAGTTAGAATTAGAGGGGATGTGATAACAAGAGAGTATTTTCTGAAATTAAGGGCAGGGTGAACAATTGAACATCAGAGAGCACAGGCCGGGGGCTGTGGAAGAGCAAACAGCCGCTTTCAGCAGAGCAAGTTACACTCCGAACCACCTGCTCTGGGGGTGCAGACCCTTCCTTGTCAGCAGCTGACCTGGAAAACCAGAGAGGTCTCCAAGAAGTTGATTTTATATTGGGATAATCTTGGCTTGTGTCAGACACGGCGTGGCCAGCAGGTCCAGGGAGGTTCTTCTCCCTCTGGGCTTGGCACTGGTGAGGCCGCTCCTCGAATCCTGGGGTCAGTTGTGGGCCCCTCAGCACAAGAAGGATGTTGAGGCTGTGGAGCGAGTGCAGAGAAGAGCAAGGAAGCTGGTGAAGGGACTGGAGAACAGGCCTGATGAGGAAGGGCTGAGAGAGCTGGGGGTGTTTATGGTGGAGANTGGACTCGATGATCCGGTGGGTCTCTTCCAACCTGGTTGTTCTATGATTCTATGATTCCTCTCTTTACAAAAGTGTTCATTGCAGAAGACTTCAGCTGGTTGTTCTGGATATCAGGGATTTGCGTAAACATGACATTTTCATTAAGGTAATTGATGTAAAATGAATGTTGTGTTACTGACTGCAAGGCAGAAAACCATCTGGTGATGGTGAAGGATGAGGACGTGGTTGGAACCGGATGGTTTTTACAGTCCCTTCTGACCCAAACTGTTCTGTGATCCCATGCGACTGTGGAGGGAGAAGGGGAGCAGCGGGAGACACCAAAGCCACTCTGGGTTTCCTACACATGCGAGACCTTTGATTCCCGTGGTGCGACGTCTGCCCCTGGAGCTGTCAGGAGCTGCCAGATCCATCTCTTCACACCTTTGGAACACAGGCAGGCAGATGAACTTCTTGATTCAACAGCATCTTCAGCCCTTCTCATTCGTGTTTTGTTAATCATTCGGACTTTGCCTTTCCTCCCCTGTCCCCTCCCAGCACTGGGGATTTCAAGGTTCAGCTTGCATAACAGGTAATAGCAGGCATTTCCTTCTCCTGTGTCGGGATATCCTGGCGCCCTGCAGTCTCTCTCTGACTGTGTTTAAAACAGACTCCAGCACAGAAAAAAAAAAAAAAAAAAGGGAAAAAAAAAAAAAGCGCCCAGTCTAAAATTAGCAGCCTCGCTGGAAGAAAGGCTCACGGGTGTCCTGTGCGCTGTTTGTCAATGAAACACACATCCACGCAGGGCAGAATGCGCTTCCTCTTGGGGAAAAACAGGCTTGTGGGGTTTGGGGAGGGTGGGAGGGAGAGCAGAGCAGGCATCGAAGCGGGGATTGGGGGGAATGAGCCAGGAGGGATCCAGGGTTACAGAGACCACAGGGACGGGGAGGAGGCTGCAGGGAGGTCGTGCTGGCGAGGCCAGGGGTGAGCGTCATGGGAGCGCTGACAGATGCTTTGGGGTCTTGCTGCGCCTGGAGGCTGGATTGGGTGCTTTGAGAGTTACAGAACCTCTGCAGTCTCCTCTTCTTGTTGGGATTGCAGATTCATCGTCTTTAATGGTGGTTGAGTCACCTATCCTGGAGGGGTTTAAGGGCCGGGTGGACGAGGTGCTGAGGGACATGGATTAGTGATTGATGGGAATGGTTGGACTCCATGATCCAGTGGGTCTCTTCCAATCTGGTTGTTCTATGATTCTATGAATGGGTGTTTATTACTGGGAGGACAATAGCTAAGTGACCTAGACTAGATTCTGATCTTGCAACAGTGTCAACCTGAGGTCTCAGTAGGTTTATACCCTTTGAAATAGCCTGAGTTTTTAAAGTTGAAATTAAAATTTAAAATAAAATGGTATTACTTTAGTACATCCTATTGTTTACGTTAGTAATAATTATATATTTTTAATCTGATCCATTAATGACGGAATTGTAGAACCATGGAAAATGGTTTGGGTTGAAAGGGACCTCAAACCCATTCAGTTCCACCCCTGCCATGGGCAGGGACACCTCCCACTGGATCAGGGGCTCCAAGCCCCATCCAGCCTGGCCTTGAACCCCTCCAGGGATGGGGCAGCCACCCCTGCTCTGGGCAACCTGGGCCAGGGCCTCCCCACCCTCACAGCAAAACATTTCTGCCCAAGATCTCATCTCCATCTCCCCTCTTTCAGCTTAAAGCCTTTCCCCCTCATCCTACCCCTGCACTCCCCAATCCAGAACCCCTCTCCAGCTTTCCTGGAGCCCCTTTAGGTTCATGTATGGGTATTTTATAGGATCAGGCTCTTGGTGTAGTGAATACTGAGTGACTTATGTAATGAAGAAAGTTGTTATTGCGACCTCTTTACAGTTTGTTGCTGCTCTCAGTGTGGAATTGTGGTCGAGCCCTCTCCTCATTCGTGCCTGTACATGAGAATTGCTGTGGGAATTTTACTTATAGCACTCAACATTATAAGCTGCCTTTAGCTTCTTCTGCTTGATTGCAGACATTTCTGTCTATGAAAATCCAGCTGATGGTCATTCAGTACAATTCAGTTTGCCAGAAGCAAATAATCCTGTTCAGCAAGGCTTCAACAATCTGCTCGGCCGTCCCGCTCTGTTTTCAAGCAGGTCTTTTGGTATGTTTTATCCTTAGATTGTGAGATTGTGGTGCATCCAGTTTATTTGTTTCACGTTTGCCTTCCTGGATTCATAGGAAATAATAAAGGCTTGTTTTTCGTGGTTGCCAGAAGACTCATTCTGATATATTCGAGATAAAAGCTTCTATTCTTGCACTGCAGACTCTCATGGGGAGAGCTTTCAGGAGACAATGAGCTTACTTTGAGATCCAGCCCTTCTTGCTATTCTTTGTCACTTGAAAGATTTATAATGTGATAAACTCTTTTTCCACCTGGATTTCATAGTCTATATATTTTCAATCAGTAAAAAGAAGAAGTGGACTTACTGGCAAGCTGGAAGACGGCGGCGATGGCCTCTTCCCACCACTGGGTATCCTGGGAGATGATGGGGAGCTCCATCAGGCCCAGGACGAAGATGAGCTGGCCGGCAGTCAGGGCAACGGTGGCGATGAGGTTACAGGCCCGCATCATGTCAAACTGCACTAGGGAAACAAGAAAGCAGAGAGTTAAAACGATAGAAAGTTGGGGAACAGAAAATCCTGGCTGAGCAGATGTGTAAACTCCTGAGTCGGTAGGGAAAGATTCGCAGGCACCCGGGAACGCTGAATTTCTTTGTCATCCTATTGTCCTAGGAAACATTCTGTGGGTGTCAGTGCTAACGTCTGATTGGTTTAACGAACCTTTGTATCAAGGATTCTTAACTTTTCTTTCTTTTAGCAGTCATTAATCTTCTAGATGCCCTGGAAAGGCCCTTCTGTTTCTCTCTGTGTAATGAGGGAAGCATTTACAATGAAGGTGTCGATGATGACAGTTCTGAATGACAGTCCTGTGTTCAGGTGTG
>WAAB01018381.1:37713-59596 GCA_013389865.1 Piaya cayana | reverse complement strand
TGGGGAAGGGGCTGGAGAAGAAGAGGAGCAGCTGAGAGAGCTGGGGGTGTTTATGGTGGAGAAGAGGAGGCTGAGGGGAGACCTCATTGCTCTCTGCAAGTGCCTGAGAGGAGGTTGTGGAGAGGAGGGAGCTGGGCTCTTCTGCCAAGGGACAGGGGACAGGACGAGAGGGAATGGCCTCAAGCTCCACCAGGGGAGGGTCAGGCTGGACATCAGGAAAAAATTATTCACAGAAAGGGTGATTGGTCACTGTCAGAGGCTGCCCAGGCAGGGGGTTGATTCACCTTCCCTGGAGGGGTTTAAGGGCCGGGTGGACGAGGTGCTGAGGGACATGGGTTAGTGATTGATGGGAATGGTTGGACTCGATGATCTGGTGGGTCTCTTCCAACCTGGTTGTTCTGTGATTCTATGATTCATGGTTTCCTGCCTCTTATTCCAGCTGCAGGTGCTGGCTGCGAGCAGGCTGGTATCTCGTCCCCGCTGGGGGACTCAAAGTATGTTACAGAGTTTAAAATAAAAAATAAATAGCTTTTTTCAGATGTAATGAGTGGGTGAGGATTTGTTAGGCTTAACTGAGGGCCAGGGCCACCTCTGGCTGCTGCTGAGCTGATCACGTCTATCACTTTATCCATCCTTAAAATCTCCTGAGTGATTGTGCTTCTCTGTTTCCTAATTGATTATTTTGGTGTTAAACAAGTACTCTTTCTTTTAATGACAAATTACCCTCTAAGATATTGATTTTAGAAATTATTCTGACTCACCACAGCTCTGAATGCAAAACCTTTTCCTCTTGGCTTGCTCTGTAAATGTTACTCAGTTGCTAATTTTTATGTCATCAACATAAAAAAGCAACTTTATAGGAGGAATTCAGTGGTTGCTGTGTTGGTGATAAAAGGAATTTTTAAAAGAGGATTTTTTATGGCTCTTGGGTTTATTTAATGATTAGTTATTAGGCCAATTATTGGATGCACATCCTGATTGTCTTTAGAAATGCTTAATATTCGTATCTGATTTATTGGGGAAAGGAGGACAATGGTTGCATTTCTGAAATAGAGATTTCTGGTTAATTCTGTTTACAACCGGTGATGCTTCTTATGCTTAAGTTGCTTTACTTAGTTTTCTAAGAACCCATTTTCAATTGCTTGTAGGGCTGGGAGTCTGCAGACTGAGATCATCTTCTGCTGTTACAAGCTAATCTAACTAGATCAGTAATTAGATTTTCTCTAATACAATCAAGAGATTCTAGCAGAGGACATGGTTTTGCTCTGGAACTTGTAATTTTGCTGAGGTGTTACCCGAGATAAGGGATGCGGCTCCTGAAGTTCTGTTAATATTCACTCCAGTAAGTACCTGATGGGTCTTAGTATCACCGCCTGAACAGAACCGACCCCTGAAAGGCAGCAGCGCTGGGCATCTTCAACTCATCCTGCCCTGCTCTGTTCAGTCTGGAGAGGAGGAGATTGATCGGGTTGCTCCAAGCTCCATCCAACCTGGCCTTGAACCCCTCCAGGGATGGGGCAGCCACCCCTGCTCTGGGCAACCTGGGCCAGGGCCTCCCCACCCTCACAGCAAAACATTTCTGCCCAAGATTTCATCTCAATCTCCCCTCTTCCAGCTGAAAACCATTCCCCCCCATCCTCTACCTGCCCTCCCTGATCCAGAGCCCCTCCCCAGCTTTCCTGGAGCCCCTTTCAGCACTGGAAGCTGCTTTAAGGTCTCCTTGGAGTCTTCTCTTCTCCAGGCTGAACAACCCCAACTCTTTCAGCATGTCCTCGTACAGGAGAAGCTCCAGCCCTTGCATCATCTCCGTGGCCTCCTCTGGACCTGTTCCAACCCCTCCATGTCCTTCCTTACAGAATCTTTGTAATTACTCATTGACAGTCAGCATCATCCTGTGCCTCCCAACCTCTGTTCATGAAGTATTTGGACATTTAATTTCCTCTGTTGATTTAAACTTGTGGCGTCTACGTTGTTAACCTCTTGAACTGGTTTTTTTCACGTATGAATTAGGGAATATATTGAAAGATTTTAAAGGTGTTTGTGAAACAGGCTGCCCAAGGAGGGGGTTGAGTCACCTTCCCTGGAGGGGTTTAAGGGCTGGGTGGACGAGATGCTGAGGGACATGGGATAGTGATTGATGGGAATGGTTGGACTCGATGATCCGGTGGGTCTCTTCCAACTTGGTGATTCTCTGATTCTATATCTTCAGCTCATTTTTCTATCCCAAATCCTGGAAAGTTTGGAGCTTTTCCCAACTCAGTGCTCAGCAGAGTAAACCCCACATTAAATGGGCCATTAATGCTAATTTGAACAGCCAGACCTCTCACAATTCACCTCCAGAAAAGCTGCATATTGGCTGCTTCTCTTAAATAAGTTATTTCATCTATTTAAACACAGTTCCCCTTGCAGATGCTGCGGGCTGGCTGCGCTGCCTCCGTCTCCGGCTACAGCGACAACGTAGAGAGGATCATAGAGTGGTTTGGGTCAGGAGGGACCTTAAAGATCATTCAGTTCCAACCCCGATTTGGGACTTTTTTGAATTGGAAATTGGTGTGAATACAGTGGGCATGAGCACTCGAGTCAACTGCTGCCTCTGAATCATAGAATCACAGAATCACCAGGTTGGAAGAGACCCACCAGATCATCAAGTCCAACCATTCCCATCAATCACTAACCCGTGTCCCTCAGCACCTCGGCCACCCGGTCCTTAAACCCCTCCAGGGAAGGGGACTCAACCCCCTCCCTGGGCAGCCTCTGACACTGCCCAATCACCCTTTCTCAGAAGAATTTTTTGCTAATGACCAGCCTGACCCTCCCCTGGTGGAGCTTGAGGCCATTCCCTCTCGTCCTGTCCCCTGTCCCTTGGGAGAAGAGCCCAGCTCCCTCCTCTCCACAACCTCCTTCCCACTGGTGGCATTTGCATTATGTCTCTTGGAGCCCTGAAGAACCCAGCGAGGCTTTATATCTTTCTAATCCCCTCCCTGTTCCTGCATTTCCACGTCGTTCATCATGTTCTTTAGACCAAAAGGGGCAGCCTGTGACCTCGGCTAATGAATAAATCAGTTCCGTCTGTCCACCCAGCGATAGCCTGGTAGCACAGCGGGGCTCAGGGCCATCTTTGTACCACGCAGCGTAGTTAAAAATATCTAAGCTGATTCCAAGTAACCTGGTGAGTTTCTTAGAGTGCAGTCTTGGCCTGGTGCTGGGCCAGGACCTAAGTAACGGGTAGGTCTGCTGTGCTCTGAGGAGGCACCACTGGTGTTGTAGTGCCGTGTTCCTGCTGCTCAAGGCAGCCTGTGTGTCCTCGCGTGCTGCGGCATCGCTCAGTGCTGCTCCGGCTCGCGTGTTCTGTGAGCACAGGGCTGGGATGTCTGCTACACGGGACCTTTTTTCCCAAAGGGTTAAGAGATATGGACAAGAGCATCATCTTCTGAAACTCTGCAGCAGCTTTGAAACTATCTGCATCCCCATAAACTTTGGGAAACGTCTTTGCCCTCACGCAGATGCCAGGAGAAAGAGAGGCTGCTTGGCCTGGTATCCTTAGAGAGTTTTGAAGAGGGGATGTGCCATCTCTTATTGCTCTCTCAAACTCCCTGAAGGGAGGTTGTGGAGAGGAGGGAGCTGGGCTCTTCTCCCAAGGGACAGGGGACAGGACGAGAGGGAATGGCCTCAAGCTCCACCAGGGGAGGGTCAGACTGGACATTAGGAAAAAGTTTTTCCCAGAAAGGGTGATTGGGCAGTGTCAGAGGCTGCCCAGGGAGGGGATTGATTCCCCTTCCCTGGAGGGGTTTAAGGGACAGGTGGACAAGGTGCTGAGGGACATGGGTTAGAGATTGATGGGAATGGTTGGACTCGATGATCCGGTGGGTCTCTTCCAACCTGGTGATTCTGTGATCTGAGTTCTTGGTGAAACCTTTATGTTTGCATTGTCTTGTGCGTTGTCCATGTTGGAAATCTTTGATTGGTATCCTCGCAGCTTGGGCTCTGATTCTCAGCATAAGCAAATATTTCAGATCTGAGGGTTTGTTGCCACTAGAAGGGAGCTGTATCACACTTGTATCACACAGCTTGTGCTAGAAGCAGGACTACATAGACTCACAGAATAGTTTGGGTTGGAAGAGACCTGGAAAGCCCATTCAGTTCCACCCTTGCCATGGGCAGGAACACCTCCTACTGGATCAGGTTGATCAAAGCCCCATCCAGCCTGGCCTTGAACCCCTCCAGGGATGGGGCAGCCACAATTTCCCTGGGCAACCTGTCCCAGGGCCTCCCCACCCTCACCATGAAGAAATTCCTCCTTGTGTCCAGTCTAACTCTGCCCCTCTCCAGTTTATCCCCATTGCCCCTCGTCCCATCACTCCAGCCTTTGCGAACAGCCCCTCCCCAGGCTTGGACCCCCAATACCTCTGCTCAGTCAGCGAGAGAACTAACCATGCAAAACCCCATTCCTTTTCCCCCTCTCAAACATTCCACTCCAAATCTGATTTTTTTCCTTGCTCTTAGGCATTTGAACTGACTTGCAGAAACTTCTGGCATCACACACGGTTTAAAGAAAGGTGCAGGAATGCACAGGGAGAAGGAGAGAAAGAAAGATGCGGATACATAGAGGTGGAAGGGCTGGAGTTCTCCCATTTCTCAGAGCTGTGAGACTTGAGCCTGAAGAACAGAGAATCATAGATTCATAGAATAGTTTGGGCTGGAAAGGACCTTAAAGATCATCCAGTTTCACCCCCCCTGCCCACAGAGCTGAAGTGCTTTCTCCCAGGACCATGTATCTTGTGTCTTGTTGAAATCATTCACATTGAGGCCCTTTGCTTCCATGTCATACTTTTAATATCATTTACACCTGCCCCTGGATTGCTTTTTCCCCTGTTTCTAATATTTTTTTTTCTCCCAGCCTCTCTTTGCTGCAGCATCTGTGATATCCCAGTGTCCTGCACACCCCTCAGCAGTTGTACCACCCTCACTTTCAGATCCTTGATGCAGCATTTACATCCTAGAATTTGAAAGCAAAACACTTCTAGAGGTTTGTGTTATGGTGAAATAATTCAGACAGATGTCCTCTTTTCAAGGAGCTGGGTGAGAGGGGTGTTCGGTATTGGATTTGGTGTTTTTGGAGAGGCTTTTGGCAGACAAGCTCTGTCCCAATGGCTTTGTCGGTTCGTTCCCTGCATGAGCTTTTGACAGATCATTTACTATGACTTTTACCCAAAATATGCGAAACTTCAGCTGTTATTTGTTCCAATTTGCTGTACTTTATTTTAGTTTAAGCACATGCGAGTCTTGACACAATGAGCTGCTGCCATAATGTTTCTTACAAATCACTTTGGTTTAGAGATTGATGGGAATGGTTGGACTCGATGATCTGGTGGGTCCCTTCCAACCTGGTTATTCTATGATTCTATGATTTTGTTTGAGCTGCGTACATGATGTGCGGAGAAAAACTCAGCCCAGCTTCCTTGTGTCCCTTGAAAAGTGATTTGCCAGTGATTTCAGTGGGGGAAAGAGTGAAGGTCAGTGAAAAACCTAAAGACTTTAAGGACGTGCTTCTCCCTACCCGTGAGCAAACCTGCTCAGAGCAGCGCACGGAGGGGGCTGCTGCACACGTCCTGCCTGGGCAGGACTCGCAGTGCCTGGAAAAGCAAATTCCCAAAGGTTTTACAGTTTGTCTGTTGAACCTGCTGTCAGATAACTTCCCCTGCAAATATGTAGTTGTCTGTAGGTTGAAATAAATGGGTTTGTAGGAGCAAGGTTGGGGCCTGTTTTGCGTTGCTGTTGAAAGAACTGTGTCTTCTACAAACAACGTTCTGGAATCCTCAACAGAAGGAGATGGAGCTGTTGGAACGGGTTCAGAGGAGGCTACAAGGATGATCTGAAGGCTGGAGCCCCTCCCGTAGGAGGACAGTCTGAGAGAGTTGGGGTTGTTCAGCCTGGAGAAGAGAAGGCTCCGAGGAGACCTTAGAGCAGCTTCCAGTGCTGGAAGGGACTCCAGGAAAGCTGGGGAGGGGCTGTTTGCAAAGACTTGTGGGGATGGGATGAGGGGAGTGGGGATAAACTGGAGAGGGGCAGGTTTAGACTAGATATTAGGAGGCCCTGGCCCAGGTTGCCCAGAACAGGGGTGGCTGCCCCATCCCTGGAGGGGTTCAAGGCCAGGTTGGATGGGGCTTGGAGGCCCTGATCCAGTGGGAGGTGTCCCTGCCCAGGGCAGGGGTGGAACTGGATGGATTTTAAGTTCCTTTCCAACCCAAACCATTCCATGATTCTGTGACATCCAGAATGCTACATGTTAACTTTTCAGTGAGGAAGAAATGGTTTTGTTCAGAGAACTGTTTTTTTTACGTCTGTGTGTTTATATGTTTGTGAATTATCAACAATTGACAGATGAGGATGGTCACAGCTATTGCTAAAACACCATGGGATTTCTTATTAGAAAAATCCCTTACAATGACCAACCCAGGGGTGCAGAACCAGGCTCATGCTGACTGGACACATATTTATCTTAAAAATAGGTGCCATTTGTGCCTTTATCTCCTCCTCACTGTGTCAGGGCACAGCTCCAGGTGGAGGTTTTCATTGAAGCGCTTTGGAAGGATTCAGAACTGGCCTTTCACTCTTTGCTCCCAGGTTACAGAGAGGACAGGTGCTTTATTCTTATACAAATTTGCCTTCTGAGTCCTCCTTAAAGTAGAATTTTTATAAGTGTTTGCGAATTCTTATAGGGGCTGGGTCATGCTCTAGTTATTCATTTGAAAATTTAGATTTTTCTGTCACATTTTGCTTCTGTTTGATGTCAGGAATTGCTGCCTGTAGGATTTTGCTGTGGAACTGAGACATCTGGGCTGGTCCTGAGAGCATCACCCAGTTTCTGACCCTTGCCCAGCAAGAAAAACCCGTTTGTGGCTTTAAAGTGCTGCTGGAACCCAGTTCCACGGGCGGGAGCTCTTGAACGTAGATTTAATTTGAAAGTTAATGAATGGCATGCAAGGTTTTCAAGTTAGAACACAGCTTATAAATATTAACCGGTGATTCCAGTGATGAAGTTGCCACATCAAGGAGCTTTTGCAGTGGTTGTTTTTAGAATAATTTGGTATTACAAATATTTCATTTTTAAAAAAGTATTGAAAGTTTGGGTTAGGGCTTTGTAACTGATTGGAAGGTTTCTGGAAGTGATTTCTGCAGGTTTGATATAATTAAATGCACACAACGTGTTCCTGAGCAGCTTTGTTGGAAAACAAGATGTGGAACGGGGCCATGTTAAAGCAGTTTTTGGAAAGAAATTCCTCTCATACTTCTTTGTTTCCATCTCCAGAGGGATGTGAAGGACTTTGGGGAGGAGCAGAACATTTGGCTCTCTCCACATTTCAAACCCCAACCCCCCTCTCTGAAATCCCTCGAGTTCCCAATGCTGCCGTTCCTACGAGGTGCCAGGGCTGTTGAGGGGCTGGGAAAGTCTCTGGGACATCCCGGTGTCTGTCCAGGCACGAACTTTATAGAGGTTTGTCCTGTTAAATCTGGTTCCTTACAACTGAAGCCTGGGTTTGGCTGAATGAGCCGCCTGGTTTCCAGCGGAGGAGCCGGCTGCTGGGAGCAGAGCTCTCCCAGGAGCAAACCTCTCGCTCCCCTGCTTGGCTCACAGGTTCCATCTTACCCCTCACTCACTTTAAGCTTCGTGCATCCCTCAGAGCCCACGAGACTGCGATTTGCAAAATGAGGAGATAATCAGTCTGCTTTTTCACCAGGAATAGCCGCATGCTTTAAGGCCAATTGTAATTTTACACATTTTTACCGAACTATTTCTGATTTTTCCGCTCCTGGCACTGCCAGCAAAAGCAGACAGGAGGGAGAAATCACTTAGCGTGGTGGCTGAACGCTTCAGGCTTGATTTTTTTTTTCAGTTTTATGATATACAGAGCAAGTGTGGTTGGGGTTTCGTGTCTTGAGCAGGAGGGAGATGGTTCTAGCAGGAGCCTAAGAGGAAAAGGTGAGCAGCCGATGGCTCAAAGCTTTACGCTTACACTGCACAGATTCTTCTTTCAAAGCACATTGTCCTATACACCCTATAAACTAAATAGCACAACATAGATTACTGCTCTTGGGATGGGAGGAGGAGTTTAGTTCATCACTAGTGCACATAATTATTCTTATTTTTCCGAATATATTTATTTGGATCATAGAATCATAGAACAACCAGGTTGGAAGAGACCCACCGGATCATCGAGTCCAACCATTCCCATCAATCACTAACCCANCCCCCAGCTCTCTCAGCCCTTCCTCATCAGGCCTGTTCTCCACCCCCTTCACCAGCTTCGTTGCTCTTCTCTGCACTCACTCCACAGCCTCAACATCCTTCTTGTGGGGAGGGGACAGTACTGAACCATGTTGGGATGTTAAGAGATGTTTAGAATCAGACAGTTCAATATGATTTCAGGACGTTCTGCTGGGCTACATATCTCCTGGGGGGCAAGTACACCAAGTTCATTACAACCTCGAATAAGCAGAGAAGACAAGGGTTGCACTTACGTTTGACCGTGCTGCGTGACTCCTGGAACCCAGCAGCCTCTGAACCCCAGCCCAGGGCTTCGCACCCGCGCTCCTCCCCTTGCCCATGCCTGGCACTCGTGCTCGCGCCTCCTCTGTTCTTCTCTGCCAGCCAGCACATCTTCCAGAGCCCGACGCTGCGCTTGCGACCGTCCTCCAGCGTCTGGTACACCCAGTTGGGAGTAAAGGCAGCCGCGTTGTTGAGAATGAGCGAGAGCAGGGCTACCAACACCGCTGTGGCCACCAGTTTCTGGACAGTCATATCTGACTGTCAGCTCGCCGCCGGTCTCTGTTTGCAGAAGGCTCCAGTCAGCTGCAGCACATTGAACTTGGACTTGAAACAGAGGCAGCTGCGCTAGGATGTTACGAACGGCTAGAGGACATCACCGTTCATTCTCAAAGTCAACTCCAGAGGTGTTTCCGATCGAGGAAATAAGAAATTTGCGAGGTAGGTAGGAGAATTCCATAAAATAAGAACACGAAGAAGCTTTTTTAGGTCCTTCCCAGCTTGGGCTTATCCAGCTTCTTGCACTTTGATAAGGAATGCCAGTCCTGGGATGAACTGAATGACAGGGAGGTCCATTCCTTGTGAGACGAGGTGAATCCGGTAAGAATCCAGTCTCGAGGCAGGAGAGCGTGAGCTGCTGCTGAAGCAGAGGCAGGGACGCTCGCCAGCAGTGAACTACGTGTGCTGGGTCCTCCGAGTCAACCGGTGCCACTCCAAAAGCCCTTTTCTTCAGGTGCAAACTTCAGAATATCCTGCAAACCGTGACAGATGTCATTCTCTCAAAGCCGAGGTGCACGGGAGGCGAGTGCTGTCATCCCAGAGGAGCTCTGCAAGCTTGGAGGATCTCGAGGAATTGGGTTTGGTGTCTCCTTCTCTGAAGATCGAGCGAGTGCGGGGACCGGAGAGCACGGTGTGAGTGCAGGGATAGGAGAACAGCCACTGCTGTGAGGAAAAGGCCCCCCCCAGCTCTCCACCGAGAGGAAACGGCTGTTTTTGTGGCTGTTTTTGGTGAGCTTCAGGGCGTAGTCGACTGCAACAAACAGAGACGCTGCCGCTGCAGTCAAACATGAACAGGATGTGTTTCCTGAAAGGAAAAGACTATGGAGACTTCTAAAGTTGTACCTCCTCCCCTCGGAGAGCCCCCCTCCCCGCCTCCCTCCTCCCACGATGTAGGGTAGGGCTGTGGGGACCCGGCTGCGCATCGCCGAGGAGCCCCAGGAGCGAAGCAGAGCTCCTCTTCCAAAGGGAAAAAAGAAATCGCCAGCCTCAGCCCTCTGAGTATCAGATCTGCAGAAATGGACTGAGGAGAGGGACTTGAAATACTTTTTACAGAAAGGAAAACAATTTTGGGGTTTAGCTGTTAACAGCACGATGAAAAGGGGATGTGGGGTTGTCCACTGATGCTCTGCTTCTCTCTGCAATCCTAGAAGGGAGCAGGGCAGGTAAATAAGGAATGAGATTCTCAACCTGATAAACAAATCTGGGGGTGTCTGGGAAGGCAGAGATGAGTGTTAGGATGTGAATGAAGTTAAAAATTGCTGTACTAGGACTGTGCAGGGCTGGCACAGCCCTGAGCCCTGTGACCCACGCGTGCTGAGAGTGCTGCTGTTGCAGTCCCTGTGAGGAGGCTGGCGCTGGCACCTCCCTTCAGTGCCCACAGGATGGAAAACCCTCTGCACGTGGCTTAATATAATAAATGCCTCTGGTCACAGTCCAGGACAGAACCAGCTGCCACACACCAAGCCAGAACCTCAGCAGCAGTGCTGCAAAACCAGCAAGGAAAACGGCTCTAGTAAGCAGATTAGAGGGGAGATGGAGATGAGATCTTGGGGAGAAATGTTCTGCTGTGAGGGTGGGGAGGCCCTGGCCCAGGTTGCCCAGAGCAGGGGTGGCTGCCCCATCCCTGGAGAGGTTCAAGGCCAGGTTGGACGGGGCTGGGAGCCCCTGATCCAGTGGGAGGTGTCCCTGCCCATGGCAGGGGGTTGGAACANGGTGCTGAGGGACATGGGTTAGTGATTGATGGGAATAGTTGGACTTGATGATCTGGTGGGTCCTTTCCAACCTGGTTGTTCTACGATTCTATGTTTCTATGGTGTTACAGTGCCCTTAGTCACCAAATCTGTGCTGACCTGATACCTGTAGACAAACTGGTTGGAAATGTTTGGCAGGTCAGTGCTTTGTTGTTTTGTTTTTGTTACTGAGAGGAGTGGAAAATATTTCAGTGCAGTTCAGCTGCCCCTGTAGCTGGGTTCCACCTACTGGAATTGAATATACAAGCCTGGCTAGGCATTCACCCCATTTCTGTGCTCTTGGTTCATTTTGATCCTTAAATGGATTAAGATTTAGGTACTCTGAGTGTCTCCTCTCTCTGAGAGCAGCACAGCATCTCCGAGTTCTTCTATTCCAGCGACTGCTCATGTTTCTGTACATCTCTGGCTTTAGACGTTTCTCTATCAACACCACCCCTGCCTGCCGAAGAACAAGGACTGTATTTTCATGGTTTTTAACCCACAGTTTATTCATGTGATTCAGCAGTGAAGGAGATCATGTTCACATAGTGGTAATGCCAGGAGAGACTTACTTTGAGGGAAAAATCTCTTCTACCCCATTGTGCGCTCGCCTCTGCCTCCCCGTCTTCGGGTTTTGTGGTTTGTAGAAGCCTGAGTGTCTGTTTTCAGATGGGCACAAACTTTTACCGCACGTTACACGTAAAAAACCAGATCAATTCTATTTTACAAAGGCTAAAATAATCAGTCTGGTCATTAAACCTGGATCATGGAATAGTGATTGGTCCATGCTAGGGAGCGATTCTATTCAGCGATGAGTTGAATCAGTCCATACAGTCTATGCAGCAGCTTTTCATGGGTCTTTCCAGGTGAGAAATCAGTTAACTAAAAGTAGTTTTACTTTCAAAATCTCAGTAATTTAGATTATTTCAGGTAACGTTGCTTCTGTGCTGGATTTATCCATTTACTACATAGTCAATTCTGTTTAAAGCTGTTCATGCAGGGTGCGATATATTTTTTTCTATTATTTTTTAATAGACAAAAGGCTTTTTATATTCTCTTTCACCTACTGCTAGTAGGTGATTCTATGATTTTAGTATAGATATTATTAGTACTACAGATATTACCACCTGTACCAGTATCTCCCCTTACATTACACATTTGTTTTTAAAGGCATTAAATGCTTAGGATCCCGTTCATTGAAGTGGAGCCCAAACTGGAAAGAGAGATTCTTTTTTTTTTCTGCTAATCAAGATATTCAGCCACAAGAAACAGAACATATGTTCATTTTCCAAATATAGTCTGTGAAATAGAGGGAGAGAGGTTAGTGAGCTGCTTCAGACACATAAATCTCCAGCGCTTCTAAATAATATTCCATTTACTAGATGTTTTCTTTAAACTTCCATGAAAAATGGGCAATGGAAGACACACAGGAACAGAATCACAGACTGGGTTAGGTCAGAAGGGACCTTAAACCCCATTTCCATTCCACCCCTGCCCTGGCCAGGGACCCCTCCCACTGGATCAGGGGCTCCAAGCCCCATCCAACCTGGCCTGGAACCCCTCCAGGGATGGGGCAACCACCCCTGCTCTGGGCAGGCTGGGCCAGGGCCTCCCCACCCTCACAGCAAAACATTTCTGCCCAAGATCTCATCTCCATCTCCCCTCTTACAGCTCAAAACCATTCCCCCTCATCCTCTCCCTGCCCTCTCTGATCCAGAGCCCCTCCCCAGCTTTCCTGGAGCCCCTTTCAGCACTGGAAGCTGCTCTAAGGTCTCCCTGTAGCCTTCTCTTCTCCAGGCTGAACAACCCCAACTCTCCCAGCTTGGCCTCATACAGGAGGTTCTCCAGCCCTCGGATCCTCTCCGTGGCCTCCTCTGGCCTCGCTCTAAACTCCCACTTCCATTTGCAGCAGCAGCAGCAGATCATTTATTCCTGTGCCTGGGATGCTCTGGAGTGCGTTCTCGTGGCTCCGCTCCTGCTGGGGCTGCGTCTGGTCTTCATTAAATTTCCAGCTTGGGCTGATGAAGTACAGATGCGAGCAGCTTTCCAGGGGGGAGAAGAGGAGGAGGAGGGAGAACAGGAAATTCCCAGAGCATGAGCTGGGGGCAGGGGATAGCGTAACTTGGCATATGAAACGCGGCGGTGGGGCCAGGCCTGGAAAGAAGAGTTGCTGCCTTTTAGGGATGCAGGGTCAGATTTGTCTTTCTCCCTGCAGTAAAAACTGCTGGGAGAGAACCCGTGGGTTTGTGCAGGATTGAAGTCGGCCTGTTCTGTGCCTCCTGTGTCTTGTTCCTTACCCAGCCCTGCGTTAATCTGCCCACACAGCCAGAGGGCAGCGGCACTGTCAGACAGGACTCTTGATCTGGTGGGGCTGGTGCCCACCTGCTGGGGCGGTTGTGCCACCCCGAGGCCCAGGCTGGGCTTTTGGAGACACAGACAGACATGACACNCCTCCTGCCATTGGTCTCAGCCCATGGATCCAGCCTGTTCAGATCCCTTTGGAGCCTCCCGACACTCCAGCAGATCCAGCTTCCACCCAGCTTAGGATCATGGGCTGGGACAGCACCAGCTCCTCAGGGCAGTGGTACCTCTGGGTATTCCACTGTATGGTGGTGGAGTCCCCATCCCTGAAGAGGTTTAAAAGATGGGTACATGAGGTACTTAAGGCTGTGGTTTAGTGTCAGGCAGGTATGGTTGGGCTTGATCTCGGAGGTCTTTTTTAACCCGGTGATTCTGTGATTCATGTTTCTGAGTCTGGCTGCGTCGCTGCACACTCTTCTCTCTTAGCTTTGTACTTTCAAACAAACCACTCGCTCTATTTCCTTTCAAAAGTTTCCACTCCCTGTGGTCTAAATTAGATTTCTCATCCTCTCGTCTCTGTTTGTGAGCTCTCTTCTTCCACTGGGGGGGAATTATAAGCTGTCAAGGCTCTGAAATGTAAAGATTTTGATTTCCTTTCAGCATCTTGCTGTGAGCCAGCCTGACAAAGCACAGCAAAGGCGTGTGTCCCTTCACCCAGGATGGAACAGCCCCCAGAGGCTGCTTCTGCCTTCCTGCGGGGGTTAGAAAAGAGATTTCTTTTCCTTGTTTGTAGTGAGGTGCAGCCTTTGAGTCGTGGAATGGTTTGGGTCGGAAGGGCTCTCAAAGCCCACGCAGGCATTTTTGCTTTTCTAGGCAAGCGAAACTTCTGAGCTATCTGGAATTTGCCCCTGATTTAGAATCATAGAATCATAGAACAACCAGGTTGGAAGAGACCCACCGGATCACTGAGTCCAACCATTCCCATCAATTTATCCCTTCTGCTCTTGTTTTCTTTTCTCTACGCTATTTGCCTGTAATGAAGTTTATGTCAATACTTACGTTGATTTCTACCTGAGCACTTTATACGGGTTAGAGCTGCTCATGAAAGCTGATCAAACTGTAAAATGAATTAGGAATAGCTTTTTTTTTTTTTTCTCTGCCTTGATTGTGTGTTGGGCAGCACGTCATGTCTCACCTACTCGGCCGCTTCCCGGTTAGTCACCCTCCTCTGTCTGCAGGACTTTCCCACAGCGCCTGGGAAGAGAAATCCTAGGAAAACTGGAAGGAGATTTGCCTGCAGGTGCAGGACCTAAAGTGTCATTAAACTCAGTTATTTTTTAATCCCTTTTTTTTCCTGCTTTTATCATTTCAATCTTTATTTTGGGCTGTGGTGGTGTCTGAACTGTATGATCACACCTCTGCTGAAGTTCACGCACTGAAAACTGTGTGTTTTGAATGCTTGTGGTTTCTCTTGGTCAAACATCTCACGTTTTATGCCGAGGGGCCTCAAATGTGAATAGAATCTACAAGACTCTTCGCTTGTTGCCCCATGGAATGCTCGACTGTGTCTCAGTCCTCCCGTCACACAGCGCTGCCCACCAAGACCTGGTGTCCAGCCTGGAGTTTGGGGCTCAGCCCATCCTTCCTCTCTCGATGTTGTGGGGTTAAGTTTGAGCTCTTATCCCCGAGGAGTTCTCATTCCGAGCATCACCAAGCTTTAATTTGTGCTGGTTTTGATGCAAGTTTTAAATTAGAACATGATAATTGGGTCAGTGTGTCCCACATGGCACTCCAGGGCAGCGAGTGCAGCTCCTCAGTTTCTAAGAGCTGTTCCCTAATTGAACAGAGCAGGCCGGGAGCAGGACTTTCTGGAGCGAGTTTTATGGATTTAAGACTTTTCTCCTCGCTTTTCTTCTGAGTTCTTGCCGTGGGCACGGGGGCCTTGTGTCTATATGGTGCAGCTGCAGGAAGGACGCAGCGATGGGGGCATGAGAAACGTCTGTATACGTGCAACCACAACTGCTTTTGTTTAGACACTGGTGTAAACAAAACCCACAAGGTTTCCTTAAAGCTGTGGCCCTTCAGCTCCAGAGCCACCCTTTGTGTCTGAGGCCGATCACTGTTCCTCTTCAATCTACGCAAAGCAGCTGCAGGCCAGCTTGGAGGCTTTGGGCAACCTGATCCGGTGCAGTGGGAGGTGCTCCTGCCCATGGCAGGGGGTTGGATCCATGTGGATGATCTATAAGGTTCCTTCCAACCCATTCTATGATTCTGTGATCTCACAAGAACCCAATGAAATAATGGTTTTCCTTTTCATAGAATTATAGAATTATAGAATAGTTTGGGTTGAAGGGACCTCAAAGCCCATCCAGTCCCACCCCTGCCCTGGGCAGGGACACCTCCCGCTGGATCAGGGGCTCCAAGCNAACTGGACACAAGGCTCCAGATGAGGTCCCACAAGAAAGGAATAGAGGGGCAGAATCGCCTCCCTTGACCTGCTGGCCAAGCTTTCACACTCTACTCTTTCCTTACATCTTTGCCAGGGGAGGGTCAGGCTGGACATTAGGAAAAAAATTTTCCCAGAAAGAGTCACTGGGCAGTGTCAGAGGCTGCCCAGGGAGGGGGTTGAGTCACCTTCCCTGGAGGGGTTTAAGGTGTGGGTGGACGAGGTGCTGAGGGACATGGGTTAGATCCTGGTTGCTCTATGATTCTATGATCTTCACCTGTTTCCTGCGTGAGCCTTCAAGGTGACATGACAGCTCTTCTTTTCTCCCCGTTTCTCGCAGTGAGGCCGTCTGGGAGAACATGGCTCGCATGTGTGTGAAGACCCAACGACTCGATGTGGCCAAAATCTGCCTTGGGAACATGGGTCATGCCAGAGGAGCCAAAGCGCTGCGGGAAGCTGAGCAAGAGCCAGAGCAGGAGGCCAGAGTGGCTGTCCTGGCCATTCAGCTGGGCATGCTGGTAAACCCCTGCTTAACTGGCGACTAAACTGATCATTTTTTAACAATTCTGAGATGCAAAAGCTTTGGAGGGGAGTCAGACCTCTTGCCAGGTTTCCAAGGAATGATGAAGAATAGCTCTGACTATTATTTTCCTGCACTTGAGTTTTTATCCTGGGGAAATAGGCACATCCTTCAGCATTGCGCAACCCCGTGCCGCACGGTTCCTACGTGACTGCTCAGGGGCTTTCCCTGAGCTCCAGGGGCTCGGCCCTCCCTTGAGCTCTTTCCGTGTTCCTTAAAGGGTCGATGAGAATGAGCGTAGCAGAACCTGATGCCTGGAAATAAAAATAGCAGGTGCCATAGCTGCGCAAGGGGAGAGAAATTAGTGTGTCTGTCTCCTCTATAGGGGAGTTCCAGGCCCTTGTGGGAAACTGCTGAATGAAGGGGCTGGAGAACAGGCCTGATGAGGAAGGGCTGAGAGAGCTGGGGGTGTTTAACCTGGAGAAGAGGAGGCTGAGGGGAGACCTCATTGCTCTCTGCAACTACCTGAGAGGAGATTGTGGAGAGGAGGGAGCTGGGCTCTTCTGCCAAGGGACAGGGGACAGGACGAGAGGGAATGGCCTCAAGCTCCACCAGGGGAGGGTCAGGCTGGACATCACGAAAAAATATTTCAGGGAAAGGGTGATTGGGCAGTGTCAGAGGCTGCCCAGGGAGGGGGTTGAGTCCCCTTCCCTGGAGGGTTTTAAGGGACGGGTGGCTGAGGTGCTGAGGGACATGGGTTAGTGACTGATGGGAATGGTTGGACTCCATGATCCAGTGGGTCTCGTCCAACCTGGTTGTTCTGTGATTCTATGAAATAACATCTTTTAAGAACAATTTATGTGTGAAACATCAAACATAAAACCTCTTTCCTTGGGGCATCATTCCTCCAACCTTAACCATTTAAAGTCTGACAGGATTAAAAACAGATCTACTTGAAAGTATTCGAGCTTGAATGTTTCAGCAAACATATTTCGAGGTGCAGTGTGGGAAACGTGTGGTTCCTTTTTGCCGTGTTTGTAGAGCCAAAGGCTGGTGCTGGGTTCTACCAGAGAGTGAGGGTTGGCTGAAGGCATTTCAGCAATTTAGACTGAACCGAGGTTTCCTGCAGGGACAGAAAGCCCTGCCGAGTCGTGTCTGCTGTTCGTGCTGCCCCAGGGCTGCCTGCTCTGCTGCAGTCGTAGAATCATAGAATCATAGACCAACCAGGTTGGAAGAGACCCACTGGATGATCGAGTCCAACCGTATCGAGTCACCCACGTTTCCATCCCAGCTTCTCCCATCGTGTGAGCATTAACTTGCCTGGTTTGGGCACAGCTCGGGGATGTGGTCAGGCTGCTTTTCTTGTGGTCAGGTGCATGGGGCAACCTGTACCTGTACCTGGAGCCTGGCCTGGCAGCAAATACGAGCCCAAATGGACCTGGTCTGTCCCATGTGTCTTTGGTATCATCTGAACCCTCTTCCCTTGATGCCAATTAGCTCTGTGCCGTGGGGCAGCCCCACCTTGAGCTCTGGGGGCAGCTCTGGGGCTGCAGGATAAAGAGGATCTAAAGGTGCTGGAGAGCATCCAGAGGAGGGCACAGAGCTGGGGAAGGGTGTGAGGAGCACCTGAGGTCACTGGGTCTGCTCAGCATGGAGGAGACCAAGAGGAGACCTCATTGTGCTCTGCAGCTTCCTCACATGGGGAGGAGGAGGAGCAGGCGCTGAGCTCTGAGCTCTGGACCTGAGGGAATGGCAGGAAGGTGCCAGGGGAGGGTCAGGTTGGACATCAGGAGCAGGTTCTTCCCCCAGAGGGTGGTGGAGCCCTGGAACAGCTCCCAGGGGAGCAGTCACAGCACCAAAGCTGACAATATTCCATTGCCAAGGCCCCTCAGCCCCACAGGGTGAGTGTTGGGGTGTCCTGGGCAGGGACAGGAGCTGCACTCGATGGTCCCTGGGGGTCCCTTCCAGCTCAGGAATTTCTACGAGTCTACGATTCAGTAGAACCAAACCCCAACCAGCTGGAGCGCTGTGAGTTAGATGAACAATAAGAGCGTGTGTTCCACCCAGTTCACCTTTATTTAGTGTCTTCACCAATAATCAGTAAGAAAAGCTGAGATTTTTAGTTTGGGAACCATCGAAGATCTAGGCATGTGAACTGTAAGGGGGGAAAGCTGGGAGAGGAAAATGGATGAAATACCCCACAGTTCCTAGGAAAGCTCAGATGAGATAAAGAATGAAGTGCTGTGACAGCAAAAATCTGTTTGGGGCTGTGTTTGGGGAGACACCTCATCCCGGGGCTCGGATTTGATAACTTCTGCCTATGCAGTTGTTCCAGCTACAGCTGCAATGTTGGCTTCCACCCTTAAGTATTTCATTAGCAGAAAAAAAAGCGTTGATGAACTGGAAGAAGTTCAGAGAAAATCAATGCAAATTGTTAAGCTCTTGGAAAGATTTCCCAGACAAGGAAATCTTGAAGATAGCGGAAGAATTAGAATTTGGGTTGAAAAGCTGTTTAGCATCCTGCAAACTATTTGAAGAGTCTAAATAAGGGTTGGACTCAGTGATCCGGTGGGTCTCTTCCAACCTGGTTGTTCTATGATTCTGTGAAATGCTGGAGAGAGAGTAACGATGCTGAGACAAACTGAAAAAGAAAAGGAAAATTCAAACAAAATGTTTGGAGAAGCTCCCTGGCAGAAAAAGCTCTGAGGCTGCCAGGTGTCGATGCTGCTTCTTGGGGGTGTTCGGAACGGGCTGGAGAGGTTCAGGGGCGCTGCAGCTGAACACACACAGCCCTGTTGCTCTGTGTCCTCTCAGACAAGGCTCACGGCGCAGGCATCTTCTCCGCTTTCTGTGCTTTGTTGAATTGCAAACAATAAGAGACAGAAACTATTTTTCTGTCTTGGGCAGATAATCTCCATTTGCTAAATATAGTGTTGGGCTGGACAGTGGCTGGGTGGAGCAGGAAAGCGCTCCTGCCGCAGGAGCTCCTCGCAGAGCCTACCAATAATAGCTCCAAATTTGCCTGGCCTTGCGTCAGAAGCGGCAAAATCCTCCTCATTCTGTCTTAAATTAATTCTGTTCTAATTCTGTCTTAAATGAACAGCAGGAGTGGAGCTCAGGTAGCCGCAGAAAGCATCGGCTACCTCGGAGGCTGCAGGGGATGCCCTGACACCCAGCACCTTCTCCCCAGGACCTTCTCCTGGACCTTCTCTTTCTCTCATGTGGCCCCACGCGAGCATCTCTCCCCCTTCTGAAATGGCTTGTGTGCCCGATGACAGCATTTGATTCTTGGTGGCTTTGCTCATGTCACCTCCCCAGCTCATCTGTACAGTAACTGCCAGGATCTGAGCGCTTTCCTTGTTTTTCACATAAACATCCTGTTTCCCAGTAATGTGCTATTCCAGGCTGGGTATATTTAGTTGGTTAAAGCCTCTGTCTGAATCAGTGTTACTCTAATTCCATTACAATGACCTGCAAGAACGAACTGCTCAGGAGTGGCAGGCTGAGAGAGTTGGGCTTGTTCAGCCTGGAGAAGAGAAGGCTCCGAGGAGACCCTCTAGTGACCTTCCAGTATGGGAAGAGGCTGCAAGAAAGCTGGGGAGGGGCTGTTCACAGAGGTTTATGGTGATAGGATGAAGGGCGATGGGTAAAAATTGGAGAGGGGCAGGTTTAGACTGGACATAAGGAGGAATTTCTTCAAGATGAGAGTGAGGAGGCCCTGGGACAGGTTGCCCAGAGCAGGGGTGGCTGCCCCATCCCTGGAGGGGTTCAAGGCCAGGTTGGATGGGGCTTGGAGCCCCTGATCCAGCAGGAGGTGCCCCTGCCCATGGCAGGGGTGGAACTGCATGGTTTTAATGTCCCTTCCAACCCAAACCATTCTATGATTTTAAGCTCTGTGTCTGTTGGGAAGCACAAGCTATGAAACGAGCTGGAGCTGACGAGGTGTTTGTGTGCTTTCCTTCCAGGAGGACGCGGAGCAGCTGTACAAGGCTTGCAAACGCTACGACCTCCTGAACAAGTTCTACCAAGCCTCAAACCAGTGGCAGAAAGCCATCGAAACGGCGGAAACCCACGACCGGGTTCACCTGCGCACCACCTACTACAACTACGCCAAGCACCTGGAGGCCATGGGCGAGCACGGCCTTGCGCTCACCCAGTAAGCACCTGCTTGTGCCCCCCAGGGGACTGGGAGGCTTGGTCTTTGGTGAAGGCTGGAGGCAGGCTAAGGAGGTTTGGGGTGTGGTGGTGACCGCTGGTAATTAACTAAAGTCTTTTCCTGTTTCTGGTGCTTTCTGTCTCATGGAGTGAGGGCATCCTCACAGCGAACTTCCCAGCACCCTCCCAGGCTCATAAAGCTTGGTGTCAGGAAGCTTAAGTGTCTTCTTGGAGCCAATAGTTGAACCCCAATAATAATCAATCCCCTGGAAGACCACTGCCCTCTTTTCCTTCCTTTTCCATGCCAAAACCACTTGTTTCCTTCTCCTGAGAGCCCCAGACACAACTGCTGTGGTGGAGTTTAGTCTGTCTTGGGTGTTTCTGGCCCCTGGTCCACCTCTCTACCTAAGGAGTCCCTAGGGGAAAAAGGGGAGTTGTAATGAATCACGGTTGTTGTTTGAAGTCTTGTTTATGTAGTTTTATAGTATCAAGCATCATCAATATCAACGCATCACCTTCTGTTCCGAATCAAAATAGAGCTCTGATGCGATCAGACAGACCCGTTAGGTGATTCAAGGCCAGGTTGGATGGGGCTTGGAGCCCCTGATCCAGTGGGAGGTGTCCCTGCCCGTGGCCGGGGTGGGACTGGATGGGCTTGGAGGTCCCTTCAACCCCACCCATTCTGTGATTCTGTGACCAAGGTGGTCTGGGAGGTGAGGAGAGGCTCCAGCGGAGCCTCCTGTCCTGGGATCCCATTGCCCCTCCGATTCCAGGTGCCTCACAGAACCATTGAACTGTGTGTTTTTGATGGTGCTGGCAGGCTGCAACTGGTTTGACAGTGAAATTGATACCAGGAACGAAGCGTTGTTGCCACGCTGGAGCTGTCAAACAACATTAAATGGCATTTTTTACACCGGGAGTGAGCTGGTACAAAGATATTTAGTCGTTCCACATCTAATATGTTCTTTTTCTCTGCAGCTATGAGAAGTCAGACACGCATCGGTTTGAGGTCCCTCGGATGCTCTCCGAAGACTTACAAGCCCTGGAGAATTACATCAACAAGATGAAAGACAAGTCAGTGCTGCGCTTGTTCCTTGTCCCCAATGAGCCTTTCGGTTCTGAAATACAGCTTGGGAGGAGAGCAGGGAAGAAGGAGCACGAATCCTCTCACAGTCACAGGCTCAAGCCCTGCCTTATCCACTTTGATGCTCCTGCACCTTCTCAGGGTTATTCTACCCCTTGCTCAGGAGCTGCCGCGTGAGGTGCCTGGGGCTGAGCTCCCCCGGAGCGCAGAGCTGTGCCCAGTGCCTTTGGGGTAAAGCCTTGTCTGCGTTCTAGAGCAATGGATCTAGTCACGCGTTCAGGGCCTCCAGGAGTGAGAAACGCAGCCTCTGGTGACTCTTGTTACTGCAATTCATGTTGTTGCGTTTCTAGGAACCTGTGGAAATGGTGGGCGCAGTATCTGGAGAGCCAGTCGGATTTGGAATCTGCACTGAAATACTATGAGCTGGCTCAGGATTATTTTTCCCTTGTCCGCGTCCACTGCTTTCAGGGCAACATCCAGAAGGTAGGACAGCCCGGTCCTGTTGGCTTCCAGAGAATCTGCCTTTTTGGGACGAGTAGGGGCACAAAGTAAAGCTGGATGATCTTCTTTTCAGGCTGCTGAAATAGCAAATGAAACAGGGAACTGGGCAGCTTCCTATCACTTGGCCCGCCAGTACGAGAGCCAGGATGAAATCCAGCAGGCCGTGCACTTCTACACCAGGGCCCAGGCTTTTAACAATGCCATCCGCTTGTGCAAGGTACGTGGGGAATCATAGAATCATAGAACAACCAGGTTGGGAGAGACCCACCGGATCATCGAGTCCAACCATTCCCATCAATCACTAACCCATGTCCCTCAGCAC